>JAXCGZ010009698.1:0-35000 GCA_037179515.1 Halocaridina rubra | reverse complement strand
TGAGGCCTGAGCGTTGTTATGAAACCCCTTCTACATTGTCCCAACACATATCGGTGTGTAATCACCGAGACTGCTGAGTTGCCGGGGGTGCCACCTTTGGGACACAGTTACCCTTCATTTTCATGCCCTCAAGAGGGTTTGACTGTGATTTACTAAACGAATCATGCTTAGACATATTCGTGACCTTGACATGTGAGCAAGCCGGAAAGATCTGGATAAAATACATACTTGGAATATAATCTCAAAATCTTGGATATCCTTTAATGATAATAATAATAATAATAATAATAATAATAATAATAATAATAATAATAATAATAATAATAATAATAATAATAATAATAATAATAATAATAATAATAATAATAATAATTAGTTTAAAAACATGTTTCAGACATGGAATTGCTATTAAGTTAAACCTTCTTTAATGCTATGAAATACTGATTATTAAAGAGTTTACATCTTCGTAAACCAGTCTCTTTGAAGGAATGGAGTATGATCCATAACTCCAAATAATAATAATAATAATAATAATAATAATAATAATAATAATAATAATAATAATAATAATAATAATAATAATAATAATAATAATAATAATAATAATAATAATGGAGGAAACATTATGAAAATAATGTTTTTATATGAACTAACTCATTTTATAGAATAAACAAAACCGTAACCCCCTGATGAAGGGGGTGGTAGCTGATTCTAAGATTCAGAGAAGACCTTCGCCTTTCAAGTTTATGTATCTCATTACTAAAATATTTATCTTTCTTCTCGTACAAATGCTACTCAACTCCTTTATCCTCTTGGCAGTTCCACAACCACGCACATACAGAAATTTGATTACCAGGATCAAGTTGAAGTTTCCTGTCAGAACCTTTTCCTCCTCGTATGTCTTGATTCTTTGAGAGAGAAACATCGATGAGTTGCATTGCCATTCTCTTCGCTACGCCTCATTTAGTCGAGTTTTATAACACGCAGTGATATAAAAGGCTATATTTTCATTCCACCGGTGGAGAATAGAGAAAAATGTAAATGTAAAGTAAGAGATAAATAGATATTGACATATGGGAGACGGGGGACGCTCAACCCCTTACTCTAATATTCCAACGAGTTCTCGTGACTTTTTTGGCTTTATTTAACCTAAAGATTAAATCTCTGTATATAAAACAAAGGAATTTTCAATTGTATGTAGCTAAACCTGTCATTACTTTGATCCCTGTTTAATGAGGTAATTTAGTCTGTAAAAAACTATCCCTAATCGGCTTATAGCATCCATTAAGGATATTATTATTACACAAACACACACACACACACACACACACACACATACACACACACACACACACAGACACACACACACACACACACACACACACACACACACACACACACAAAATGGAACCGATCAGGAGACGGGAAGATACGAGCTTTGGGCTCTTTCCCGTAAACACAATTAGGTAATCACAATTAGGTAATCACACACACACATATATATATATATATATATATATATATATATATATATATATATATATATATATATACATATATATATATATATATATATATATATATATATATACATATATATATATATATATATATATATATATATATATATATATATATATATATATATATATATATATATATATATATAATCAAATAAGCACTTACATATGTGAAAACATGAATAATTTTTACCCCGAACAGGACTTGAACCTAGGCCATATAATTACTATGGCAAGGCGCTACCAACTACACCACAGAAGGTCTGAAAAGGAAAGCACACCTTACAGCTTTTATCTGCTATACTTGGGATGAATGCATGCTATCTGAATGCCACTCTGTTGTTATTGCAGTTTCCCCCAACCTCACTCGTGGCTTCGTTTTCACATTTAATTCAACTCCCAATCTCATTCGGGACCAACAATAATCAAATAAGCACATTACCATATGTGAAAACATGAATAATTTTTACCCCGACTGGGACTTGAACCTAGGACATATAATTACTATGCCAAGACGCTACCAACTACATCACAGAAGGTCTGAAGAGGGAAACACACCTTACAGCTTTTATCTACTATCCTAGGGATGAATGCATTCTATCTGAATGCCACTCTGTTCATATTGCAGTTTCCCCCAACCTCACTCGTGGCTTCGTTTTCGCATTTAATTCAACTCCCAATCTCATTCGGGACCAACAATAATCAAATAAGCATATTACCATATGTGAAAACATGAATAATTTTTAACCTTACCGGGACTTGAAGCTAGGACATATAATTACTATGCCTAGGCGCTACCAACTACACCACAGAAGGTCTTAAAAGGGACACACACCTTACAGCTTTTATCTGCTATACTAGGGAAGAACGCATTCTATCTGTTTGCCACTCTGTTCATATTACAGTGGTAACGCGCTGGCTTCGCATTCACGAGGTCGAAAGATCGGTCCCCGTCCAAGACCGAGAGTTTAAGCTGTTTACTGGCAGGAACTGCTGTGGTTGGACATCACAGTGGGGGGTTGGGGCTTGCCCTGGCTGACGAATACCCATTGTAATGAAATGGAAATAAAGGTTAAAATTTAAATTTAAATTTAAAAACACTCGTAGCTTCGTTTTCGCATTTAATTCAACTCCCTATCTCATTCGGGACCAATAGTAATCAAATAAGCACATTACCATATAGAATGCATTCATCCCTAGTATAGCAGATACAAGCTGTAATGTGTGTTCCCCTTTTAAAACCTTCTATGGTGTAGTTGGTAGAGCCTTGGCATAGTAATTATATGTCCTAGGTTCATTCCCCGGTCGGGGTAAAAATTATTCATATATATATATATATATATATATATATATATATATATATATATATATATATATATATATATATATATATATATACATATATATATATATATATATATATATATATATATATATATATATATATATATATATATATATATATAAGCTTGCTTATTTTCGTCCCTGAGCTAACGGTACAGTCAGCTCCATCAAATGAACAGCTTTTTCCACATGTAGTAGTCATCATTTCTGCTGGGATGTCAGCAGAAATGTGAGAGATAGACGCCACTGTTGCTCTTTCCACTTGCATTTAGTGTCATCAGTGGCCTCTCATATACACTTATTCATTCAGTATGTTAATACTATCTTTTCTGTATTCTCTACACGACTGAGGCGGGATCGATTTCAGGGTGCTTGACAAAGAAGACTAATATTGAGTTCTCTTTATCAGTGTACAGTTTTACTGTACACTGATTTTTTCATTCCTCTATTCAAACATAATTCTTATTTGTGCATTTCACCATGAAATGGATATTATAATAATAATAATAATAATAATAATAATAATAATAATAATAATAATAATAATAATAATAATAATAATAATAATAATAATAATAATAATAATAATAATAATAATAATAATAATAATAATAATGATGATAATAATAATAATAACAATAATAATAATAATAGTAATAATGATTCCCGTTAAACTTAGTATTATATTTAATCTAAATGAGAAGAGCAAATATTGTAGGATGCGACTTATTTTTGGAAACAATTTATCCACGAATTAGGATTAGGAAAAAGTTATAATAAATTCGTAGTGCAGATAAAAGAGGGGGAGGGGTAATTATGTATATTAAAGATAGCCTCAGAAGCTGCATTAAGTCTGGAATTAAGACAAATCTAAATTCAGAAACCTTATGGGTTGAAATTAAAAATAACATAGAAAGTCTAGTTGTAGGAGTAGTCTACAGACCACCTGATCTAGATAATATAGAGTCGCAAGTTATATACGATGAAATTTCTAAAGTGAGCAGGTCAAATAGAGTTTGCATTGTAGGCGATTTTAATTTTAGACATATTAACTGGGAAACCATAACAGGTGATAGTAGCTCTAAGGAGTTTTTGGAAGTAGTAGAAGACAATTTCCTTTCTCAGCATGTACATGAAGCAACACGGGGAGTGAATACACTAGATTTAGTTCTTAGTAATAGAGAGAATATGGTTACAAATTTAGAAGTTGGTGAAAAATTGGGCAACAGTGACCATGATTCCATTAGATTTAACATAATTTTCAAGGAAACTATAAAGGAAAATAAGAATATTGTTCCAAACTTTAGAGCAGGAGATTTTGAGGGATTAAAAACTAAATTATCTAATGAGGTATGGGAAGGGATTTCTGGGGTACAGATGTGGGTAGTTAATCCAGCAGGTCAGGTCGCAGGTAGCGGATTACCCCGAAATTTGGGTACCACATGCCAAGGATTATCACAAGATAAGATCAATACATTAAATTCTCTCACAGGAAAGAACAGCAGCCCGTCAGTTAATATAAATTTGGATGAGGAATATAACAATTTTGTCATGACTCTTAAGAATAGTCAGAGAGACTATATTCCCATGAAACATTGCAGATCAAGAAAAAATAACCCTAAATGGATGAACAATAGAATAAACAATCTTATAGGTATTAAAAGAGGAATATACAGGAAACTAAAAAGAGGTGAAGAGCAGGTGAGGCAGCAATATATACAGTTAAACAGGGAAGTTAAAAAGATAGTTAGAGAGTCGAAAAGAAAATACGAAGTTCGAATAGCAGGAGAAGCTAAAGAAAATCCTAAAGGGTTTTATCAACATTATCAAACAAAATTTAAGGAAAAAGTCGGACCAATTAAAGTAGCCAATGGCCATATCACAGATGACGATAAAGTGATGTGTACATGTTTAAATGATTATTTCTTATCTGTATTTACAAATGAAAACTTGGAAAATATTCCGGAAGTAGAATCCATTTACAGAGACAGTCCCAATAATATACTTAGTTCAATAAATATTACGAGAGAGGAGGTAATAAAAGAAATAGATAAATTAAAGGCTCATAAATCTCCGGGACCTGATGGAATATATGCTAGAATATTAAAGGAATGCAAGGAAGAGCTTAGTTGTCCTCTAACTGCATTATTTAATAATTCAATAAAATTAGGATCGGTACCCATGGAGTGGAAATTGGCAGATGTGGTACCAATATTTAAAAAAGGAGAACGTGTTAAAAAGAATAATTATAGGCCGGTAAGTTTAACGTCAACAGTGGGTAAGATTCTAGAATCCATAATTGCAAATAAAATAAGGGCACATCTAGAATTACACAGACTGATAAAACTTTCACAACACGGGTTTCTTAAGGGTTTTTCGTGCCTTACAAACTTACTGTCTTTTTATTCAGAAGTTTACGAGGCAGTAGATTGTGGCAAAGAATATGATACAATATATCTAGATTTTAGCAAAGCTTTTGATAGAGTTCCTCACAAAAGATTAGTTCAAAAGCTGGAAGCTCATGGTATAGGAGGAGCTGTGCTCAGATGGATCAAACAATGGTTAAAAGACAGAAAACAGAGGGTTTGCATAAATGGAGAGAAATCAGAGTGGGGCTCGGTTACAAGCGGGGTACCACAAGGCTCGGTACTGGGTCCTCTATTATTCATCGTATATCTAAATGACCTGGATTCGGATATCAGTAGTAACCTAAGTAAATTCGCAGACGACACTAAAATAGGTAGAACTATAAATGGAAAAGAAGACATTCATGCTTTACAGGAAGATCTAAATAGATTATCTGAATGGTCGGACAAATGGCAAATGGAATTTAATGTTGAAAAATGTAAAGTAGTTAAAATGGGTACTATAAAAGACAATACTAGTTATAAGCTAAATAACCATGAAAACATGAGTTCTCAGTGTGAAAGGGATTTGGGAGTTCTTGTGAGTAGTAGTCTTAAGCCAAGAGAGCAATGCACAGCAGTCAGAAATAAAGCAAACAGAATTTTAGGATTTATCTCAAGAAGCGTCAGCAATAGGACGGAAAAAGTTATTTTGCAGCTCTATCTTGCATTAGTTAGGCCCCATTTAGATTATGCTGTGCAATTCTGGTCACCCTATTATAGAATGGAAATTGAATCCTTGGAGAGAGTGCAACGAAGAATGACCAAGATGATACACAATATCAGAAATCTACCATATGAGGACAGATTAAAAAAACTTAATCTACATTCTCTAGAGAGGCGAAGAGTTAGGGGGGATATGATTGAAGTGTATAAATGGTTTAAAGGGATTAACAAGGGAGATATTAATAAAGTTTTAAAAATTCATGATCAAACCAGAACTCGTAATAATGGATTTAAGCTTGATAAATTTAGGTTCAGAAGGGAAATTGGTAAAAATTGGTTTGGTAATAGAGTAGCTGATGCATGGAACAAGCTTCCTAGTATGATAGTAAATGCCAATACCTTAGACACCTTCAAATGTAGATTAGATAGACATATGACAGAGGTAGGGTGGGTATGAATAGGTTAGTGCTTATTAGAAAAATCATAAAAAGAAAAACAGAATAAATAAGTAGAGTAGAATAGAATAGGTTAGACATGCTGAAAATACAATTCAAAAATGGAGCTGCCTCGTGTGTGCCAGTAGGCATGTTGCAGTGTCCTCTATTCTTATGTTCTTATGTTCTTGATATAATAATAATGATTGATTATACCTTTAAAATATCCTCAAGTAAATAATAATTTATATTTGGATCGATTTCAAACTAAGGAATATGTACACATATAATATAAACAAGAAAATGAAAAGCAACTAATTATTGATTTTACACGAGCAAAAAATATACATTTAAATAATATTCGGTTTGTTCTCGAATAATAGGATAATAGATTTCGAAGGAGGTGAATACATTGCTATATTATGATATCAGCAATAATAATAATAATAATAATGATAATAATAATAATTGTCGGATAGTGTTTTAATTGCACTATCCATATACTATAGGTAGCGAGGTCAGTAATGGAGAGATATTCATCTTCTTCTTTAAAGTTATTTATGAGAGTATGCACTTATTTACCACCTCAGAGCTCCCATTCCTATGGTTCCTATCACTCACTATTCCCGCCCCCTTAGGGGGAGGCCGCTAACTATGAACGTGAATTCTGCCCCCAGCAAGTGCTGACTACTGACTAACACATGCTCTGTGCACCAGTCTGGTGGCGGCGGGTGTCTGGGTGTGCCCTCTGCCTTCTAGAGGCTATAGGCATCTATGAAATGCCGCATGAGGCTATAGGCATCTATGATATCCCATACGACACCCCCCACCACCACTCAGAAATATATCCAATATATCAGACTAAGCATAACTACTTTCATGAGAGCCTTATAATTTTTTAACTATCATTATTTTATACACAAAAAATGGGGCAGACCTATCTAATGAACTAACTTATGAAACTATTACAATCTCATATAATTATCTATACAGATTACAGGAATATCAAAATTACTCTGCAAAAAAATTGTAATTAAAGTCAAAAAAATCAAAATTAAGTATTCACAATTGCAATATGTAGCTAGTAAGCATTGACAAAATTATTTAAGAACAAAGCTAATTAAGCTATTACATTACACAAATAGTACACAATACATTTGGACATGATATATGCAATTTCTTACTAAAACAAAACATTTGTCAGGGTGTGAAAAAAGTTAAAACTATTCACCATTACAATATGTAATTACTATTTAAGGACAAACTGAAAGGAGAACTCAATGAGCATACTTACATTATTTACATAATATAAAATTCACTTGGCTATGATCTGCAAAGATTAAATCATGACTTAAAGCAATGATGATATTTAAACAGAAAAACTTAACATTACAATTATGTTACTTGTATAATGTAAAATACAATATATTGTGATTTTTGCAAATTGTAACACTTAACACACATTATAGTAAAAAAAAAAAGAATTCAACATGCAAAATTGATCAATGACACTTATCCTAATAAACTTAAATCTAAGGGAGGCTTTGAGGTATTTTTTTTTCTTTTAAGATTATCTTAAAACTAGTAGAAAGAATAAAGATTATAATATTTATTCTTCCACCAATCGTTGTCAAAGACTTTGGGGCCAGTTTCTTTCCTATTTTTATCAGTTTGAATACGTGGGGGAAAATACTTTTTTTTCACTTATTTAACTTTCTTAATTAAGAGATTTTCCATACCCCATTTTTTTCATTATCACTAAAGTTATTATACATATGGGGACTTTTTCCTTCTTCCTTTCTTTGTTTTTAATTTTTAGGGATTTCCATTTCCCCAGCCCCTCAGTTACCTATCATTGCTAGGTCTTGGGCTTACCAAGGCTAGTTTTCCGGGACCTTCGCCCGACAACTTTGAGGTAGGTCTGGGTTGTAACAATATACCACGAATCCTCTCTTGATCTGGAGACTGGCCGGACAAAGGGAGAGTGTCGATGCATCTGCTGGGAACCCCTCCCGCCCGCTTTCATGTGACTCTTGAGGTGGTTCTATGACCATCTCTCACGCACTTCCTCAACAAGGCGCATCTCCCTCCAATAGCTGAAAAATACGAACATAGTCTGGAGTAGATTCTAGGGCTGAAAATTAGGCCTAATGTCACTAGTACAAGAAAGAATATATATGACCTCTGCATACAAACAAAGGCCTTTTGTCTGCATTCAGAGGGTATACTACACCTCCCTGCATCTGTAGGCGCTTGCAATCTCTCCACTGGGTAAAAGGGACTGGTTTGTGAAAATAAATTTTAAAATTGCAGGCCGGGGCTGCCTGGAAATAGGGTGGTAATGGAAAGTATGTGTCTACACCATTAGATTATTATTCCAAGATGCTTAGGACTTAGCTGGGTAACTGATACATAACATAAGTATACTATAGATATCAAAAAGAAAAGTCATAAAATGCTGTGAACAGCCACTAAAGAAATATTCTTATTAGCAGTGACTACAGTAACATAAAAACATGAATTCAAGAAAAAAAATACAAATTATTTGGTTACTGCTGATAGCATATACTTAGATAATAATTATGCAAAAGGCCATGGAGTGATAGCAACAATAACAACCAACATAATAATACAATGCTAGTAATCATGATCATAATAAATATAATAAGAATTAAATGAAAAATACTAAATCTGGAATAGCAGTCTATATACAATCGAGACTGGCATTTTGAAGTAAGAACAGAGTTCTGTACTTATATTTCATAATAATTCTCATTCTAACAGTCTCTTTTACTATTCGAATTCCTGCAATCATAGTATATACATATATATATATATATATATATATATATATATATATATATATATATATATATATATATATATATATATAGATAGATAGATAGATAGATAGATAGATAGATATATATATATATATATATATATATATATATATATATATATATATATATATATATATATATATATATATATATATATATATATATATATATATATATATATATATATATATATATATATATATATATATATATATATATATATATATATATATATATATATATATATATATATATATATATATATATATATATATATATATATATATATATATATATATATATACATATATATAGATATATATATATATATATATATATATATATATATATATATATATATATATATATATATATATATATATATATATATGAGAGTTGCCCAATTTGTCAGTGGGAGCTTTATCCATTTTCTAAAACAGTTGCAATATGTGGCAGAAAGACTCATATAATAATCAGTTCAACTTATGTCTTATCAGTATTTATGCAATATCAGCATGCAAAACTTATCACTGCAATAAAACTTGGGCACATTTATCATCTAGCAATTTTTCAAAGGAATCTAAAAAGAATCAATGATTATAATACTCTGTCAACATAGAGGAATAACATGGTTCAGTATGTAAAGGGTAAAACAGGATGAGAGAGAGAGAGAGAGAGAGAGAGAGAGAGAGAGAGAGAGAGAGAGAGAGAGAGAGAGAGAGAGAGAGAGAGAGAGTATATTTCTTCAAAAAAAAATTATAATTTTCGCTTATAGGGTCCTTTTTTTTATGACTTGACTTCCTGCCCAAACTATACAAGGGGACAGGGCGCAACTGCAATCATTTTCTAAAGTCTAAAAAAGAATAAAAACAAAATAACTTAGTGTACAACTGAAGAAACACTGAAGCAGAAATCCATTCTTTTAGGTTTAACGTTGCACAGGACTTTACTGAAATGAGCATACACATCCTTGTCTATTACGACAATCTTTTCTCTTTCTATAAATCAGAGGGTTGAGTTGAAGCACACACTCGCTATAAGTCAACATACCTATGATGAAATTAAAACAAAATACTACAATCATATGTGATAATATCTCTACTACTATCAACAAAATTATGATTATCTTAATTAGCTCAATTGTAATTATAAATTTCATGACAATGACAGTAATTAACAATAATTAATCTAGATAACTTTTTGAAAATCTTTTTTAATTATAATATATCAAAGGAATAAAGAGATTAAAGATGTTCAACATAAGAATATATATATATATATATATATATATATATATATATATATATATATATATATATATATATATATATATATATATATATGTATATATATATATATATATATATATATATATATATATATATATATATATATATATATATATATATATATATATATATATATAAGAACATAAGAACATAAGAATAGAGGACACTGCAACATGCCTACTGGCACACACGAGGCAGCTCCATTTTTGAATTGCATTTTCAGCATGTCTAACCTATTCTATTCTACTCTACTTATTTATTCTGTTTTTCTTTTTATGATTTTTCTAATAAGCACTAACCTATTCATACCCACCCTACCTCTGTCATATGTCTATCTAATCTACATTTGAAGGTGTCTAAGGTATTGGCATTTACTATCATACTAGGAAGCTTGTTCCATGCATCAGCTACTCTATTACCAAACCAATTTTTACCAATTTCCCTTCTGAACCTAAATTTATCAAGCTTAAATCCATTATTACGAGTTCTGGTTTGATCATGAATTTTTAAAACTTTATTAATATCTCCCTTGTTAATCCCTTTAAACCATTTATACACTTCAATCATATCCCCCCTAACTCTTCGCCTCTCTAGAGAATGTAGATTAAGTTTTTTTAATCTGTCCTCATATGGTAGATTTCTGATATTGTGTATCATCTTGGTCATTCTTCGTTGCACTCTCTCCAAGGATTCAATTTCCATTCTATAATAGGGTGACCAGAATTGCACAGCATAATCTAAATGGGGCCTAACTAATGCAAGATAGAGCTGCAAAATAACTTTTTCCGTCCTATTGCTGATGCTTCTTGAGATAAATCCTAAAATTCTGTTTGCTTTATTTCTGACTGCTGTGCATTGCTCTCTTGGCTTAAGACTACTACTCACAAGAACTCCCAAATCCCTTTCACACTGAGAACTCATGATTTCATGGTTGTTTAGCTTATAACTAGTATTGTCTTTTATAGTACCCATTTTAACTACTTTACATTTTTCAACATTAAATTCCATTTGCCATTTGTCCGACCATTCAGATAATCTATTTAGATCTTCCTGTAAAGCATGAATGTCTTCTTTTCCATTTATAGTTCTACCTATTTTAGTGTCGTCTGCGAATTTACTTAGGTTACTACTGATATCCGAATCCAGATCATTTAGATATACGATGAATAATAGAGGACCCAGTACCGAGCCTTGTGGTACCCCGCTTGTAACCGAGCCCCACTCTGATTTCTCTCCATTTATGCAAACCCTCTGTTTTCTGTCTTTTAACCATTGTTTGATCCATCTGAGCACAGCTCCTCCTATACCATGAGCTTCCAGCTTTTTAACTAATCTTTTGTGAGGAACTCTATCAAAAGCTTTGCTAAAATCTAGATATATTGTATCATATTCTTTGCCACAATCTACTGCCTCGTAAACTTCTGAATAAAAAGACAGTAAGTTTGTAAGGCACGAAAAACCCTTAAGAAACCCGTGTTGTGAAAGTTTTATCAGTCTGTGTAATTCTAGATGTGCCCTTATTTTATTTGCAATTATGGATTCTAGAATCTTACCCACTGTTGACGTTAAACTTACCGGCCTATAATTATTCTTTTTAACACGTTCTCCTTTTTTAAATATTGGTACCACATCTGCCAATTTCCACTCCATGGGTACCGATCCTAATTTTATTGAATTATTAAATAATGCAGTTAGAGGACAACTAAGCTCTTCCTTGCATTCCTTTAATATTCTAGCATATATTCCATCAGGTCCCGGAGATTTATGAGCCTTTAATTTATCTATTTCTTTTATTACCTCCTCTCTCGTAATATTTATTGAACTAAGTATATTATCGGGACTGTCTCTGTAAATGGATTCTACTTCCGGAATATTTTCCAAGTTTTCATTTGTAAATACAGATAAGAAATAATCATTTAAACATGTACACATCACTTTATCGTCATCTGTGATATGGCCATTGGCTACTTCAATTGGTCCGACTTTTTCCTTAAATTTTGTTTGATAATGTTGATAAAACCCTTTAGGATTTTCTTTAGCTTCTCCTGCTATTCGAACTTCGTATTTTCTTTTCGACTCTCTAACTATCTTTTTAACTTCCCTGTTTAACTGTATATATTGTTGCCTCACCTGCTCTTCACCTCTTTTTAGTTTCCTGTATATTCCTCTTTTAATACCTATAAGATTCTTTATTCTATTGTTCATCCATTTAGGGTCATTTTTTCTTGATCTGCAATGTTTCATGGGAATATAGTCTCTCTGACTATTCTTAAGAGTCATGACAAAATTGTTATATTCCTCATCCAAATTTATATTAACTGACGGGCTGCTGTTCTTTCCTGTGAGAGAATTTAATGTATTGATCTTATCTTGTGATAATCCTTGGCATGTGGTACCCAAATTTCGGGGTAATCCGCTACCTGTGACCTGACCTGCTGGATTAACTACCCACATCTGTACCCCAGAAATCCCTTCCCATACCTCATTAGATAATTTAGTTTTTAAGCCCTCAAAATCTCCTGCTCTAAAGTTTGGAACAATATTCTTATTTTCCTTTATAGTTTCCTTGAAAATTATGTTAAATCTAATGGAATCATGGTCACTGTTGCCCAATTTTTCACCAACTTCTAAATTTGTAACCATATTCTCTCTATTACTAAGAACTAAATCTAGTGTATTCACCCCCCGTGTTGCTTCATGTACATGCTGAGAAAGGAAATTGTCTTCTACTACTTCCAAAAACTCCTTAGAGCTACTATCACCTGTTATGGTTTCCCAGTTAATATGTCTAAAATTAAAATCGCCTACAATGCAAACTCTATTTGACCTGCTCACTTTAGAAATTTCATCGTATATAACTTGCGACTCTATATTATCTAGATCAGGTGGTCTGTAGACTACTCCTACAACTAGACTTTCGATATTATTTTTAATTTCAACCCATAAGGTTTCTAAATTTAGATTTGTCTTAATTCCAGACTTAATGCAGCTTCTGAGGCTATCTTTAATATACATAATTACCCCTCCCCCTCTTTTATCTGCACTACGATCAGCATTATAAAGTTTATATCCTGTAATTATGTACTCAGCTTTAAGGTGTTTGCTTTCTAATTTAATCCAACTTTCACTAATGCATATTATATCCGGTCTCTCACTACATACTATGGCTCTCAGTTCTTCTATCTTGTTACCTAAACTACGGCTATTTGTATAATATACTTTTAAACTTTCTCTAGCTTCACCCTTCTTGTGGCTATTCTTTTTGTTAATATTTGTTCTATGTAACAAATGGTTCTTATCCTTAGACTCCCAGTTATTTGACCCACTATTTACTGAACCCTTACTGACTAATTTCTCTGCACAAGTATTAATCATTTCATTATTTGTGTCTAACAAAACCCCTCTACCTCTCTGTCTATCATACCAGCCAATACCGAGACACCTGAATTAGAAAGATGCACTCCATCCCTTGCATACATATGCTTACGACTAGTGAAGTGATCCCACCCGTCTATAAAACCTATATTATTCTCCCGACAGAAGACTTTCATCCTAGCATTTACTCCTATAGCTCGAGACCACCACTCTGAACTTTGGCTAAGCCTAGGGAGAATACCACACATCACAGGAACTGCACCCCTTTTCCTAATCTTATCCAGGGCTTGTCTATACAACCTAATCAGCTCTTCACTTCTACCATCCTGCACGTCATTTCCCCCAGCTATCAAACAAACAACATCTTTTTTCTCAATCCAGCTATTTATTGACTCACCCACCTTCTTCATACCTGCTCCAGGGAAAAAATATTTTCCTCTAACTCTATGCCTGAGTTTCCTGTCTACATATCTGCATAGTGAATCCCCTACAATTACCAAAGAACGAGACTTATCCGGAGGATGGGTTACTCCGACCTTGGGAGACTTACCTAGGCTCTTGACCTGAGAGCTTTTCCCACTTCCATTTTTACGATCGCTAGTACACCTATCTGACTCTATGGTTCCTGAAGAATTACTGCCGCCACTGTCACATTCATCTCTAAGTGACCTAAATGAATTAGAAACCTGTAGTCTAAAAGTATCATTTTTCTTAAGAACCATTTTCGTTGAACCCTTATTCACAACTTTCCAGTCGTCTTCATTATTCAATCGACCCTTCCTGGTTAACACCTCTACTTTACCTCTCAGATCCCTGTTCTCCTCAGCTAAGGATCTGACCTCCTGCCTGACTGCGGCCAACTCATTTCTTAAATTAAAAATGAGTTTGCTTGCGTCAGACGAGGACAAATCCCCAGCACAGCCACAAACAGCACCAACAACGACACCACCACCAACACCACTACCACTAACACCACCAGCACAAAGAACACCACCACTCTCCATTGTACTAATATATATATATATATATATATATATATATATATATATATATATATATATATATATATATATATATATATATATATATATTATATATATATATATATATATATATATATATATATATATATATATATATATATATATATATATATATATATATATATATATATATATATATATATATATATATATATATATATATATATATGTATTTATATATATATATATATATATATATATATATATATATATATATATATATATATATATATATATATATATATATATATATATATATATATATATATATATATATGTATATATATATATATATATATATATATATATATATATATATATATATATGTGTGTGTGTGTGTGTGTGTGTGTGTGTGTGTGTGTGTGTGTGTGTGTGTGTGTGTGTGATTACCTAATTGTGTTTACGGGAAAGAGCCCAAAGCTCGTATCTTCCCGTCTCCTGATCGGTTCCATTTTAGACTTAGTGATACTTATCATACCTGTCCTTAAAACTATGGATTGAGATAGCATTAACTACCTCCTCGCTTAGCCAATTCCAATTATCAACTACTCTTACACTGAAAAAGTATTTCCTTACATCCTGCAAACAAGTTTTCTTACCAAGCTTCAAACTATGACCTCTAGTTCTAGAGCCAGCCATATCAAAATATCGATCCCTATCCACTCTATCATAACCATGAAGGAATTTAAAGACTGTCACCATATCCCCTCTCAATCTTCTAGCTTCGAGTGATGGTAAGTCTAATTCCCTCAGCCTCTCATCATAACTGAGATTGCGTATTTCTGGCACCAGTTTCGTGGCATGTCTTTGAACTTTTTCAAGCTTAGCTATGTGCTTTTTCAAGTGCGTATTCCAAAAGGGGGCTGCATATTCGAGTTTTGGCCCCACATAGGTTACATAAATATTTCTGAACATTTCCTTGTCCATGTGCCTGAAGGCTACCCTTACATTTGATAAGAATGCATATGCTGCCCTTACTATGCCATTTATATGTATTTCTGGAGACAAATCTGCCAGTATGTTTACTCTTAGATCTCTCTCATTTTCTGTCTCTTGAAGTTGTACTCCAGCCACCGAGTAGTCAAGCTTGGGCCTTCTTGCACTTGTACCCATTCTCATTACCTTACATTTTGAAGTATTGAATTTCATTAGCCACTTTTCTGACCACTCATGCAGATTATTTAGATCCTTCTGAAGTTCTCTACCACTGTTCTCGTTTTTTACTTTCTTCACAATCTTTGCATCATCTGCAAACATATTCATGAATGAATTTACAGACTCTGGTAGGTCATTTACATATACAAGGAACAAAAGTGGCGCTAAAACTGAACCCTGTGGAACTCCACTACTAACTCTTCTCCATTCAGACACTGAGTGTCTTACTCTAACCCTCTGTTCCCTTCCTTCTAAGTAAGTTTTTATCCATTCCAAAACATTTCCACCTATTCTAGCCATTGATTGCAGCTTCCTAATAAGTCTCCCATGTGGAACAGTGTCAAACGCTTTCTGGAAGTCTAGGAATATGCAATCTGCCCAGCCCTCTCTTTCCTGTAAGATTTGGCTTACCTCATCATAAAATTCTAATAAGTTTGTTACTGTTGATCTACCTTCTCTGGAGCCATGTTGCCTCACTGACAAAAAGTTGAAGGATTCCAAGTGAAGAGAGATATGTTTCCTTAGTTGTTTCTCCATAACTTTGCAAACTATGCTGGTCAAGGAAACTGGTCTATGGTTCAGAGCAGTATCCCTCCTTCCCTTTTTGAAGATAGGTATCACATTTGCTTGTTTCCAGCATCTTGGAATCTCCCCCGACTCCAGTGACTCCTTAAATATGATACTTAGTGCCACTGATATTGTGTTTGCGCATTATTTAAGCACATGAGGGGATATGTCATCAGGACCTGTAGCTTTATGAACATCTAAATCCATCAGCGCTTTGCATACCTCTGTGGCTGTAAGGTTGATGTTCTCTAATACCGGCCCTTGAGCTTCTCTCACTGCAATCTGAGGGGGTGGGGTATTTTCTACTGTAAATACTGACTGAAACTCCTTGTTCAATTCTTTGCAGATCTCTTCATCCGTCTCAGTGATGCTTCCATCCGCTCTCTTTAGCCTTAAAACCTGTTCTTTTACCTCCAGTTATCCTCTGATAAAGCTGTGGAAAAGCTTGGGATTTTCTTTAGCCTTCCTGGTGATGTCCCTCTCATAGTCTCTCTCTGCCTCTCTCCTTTTACTTAGGTAGTCATTTCTTGCTCTTTTGTAGGCTTGCCAGGCATTTATGTTTTTTCTCCTCCTATACCTTTTCCAGCATTTGTCTCCCCACTCCTTAGCTCTTTTACACCCATTATCGAACCATTTCTCTCTGGCATGAATTACACCTACTTTGGTGACAGGTATGCAGCAATCTACTATCTTCCCATATTTCTCACAAAAGATGTCATACATTTCTTGTACAGATTTGTTGTAAAATAAGGTTCTCCAGTCAATAACTGCAAAAAGCTCATTCATTTTGATGTAATCTCCTTTCGGATAGTTCCTCCTCATGTCCTCAGTGCCTCTACTCTCAGGAAGAATATCTTCAATGATATACTCCATCAACAACACACAGTGGTCACTCTTTCCAATTGGTGGTTCATACTCAATTTTTTCAATATCCAACACATTATCTGTGAATACTAGATCAAGTAGTGATGGCTCATCCCCACCCTTGGCTCTTGTTGGTTCCATTACATGTTGGTGTAGGAAATTCCCTTGTACGCAATCTAGGAATCTTGCCCCGAATGAGTCCTCACCACTGTGTGGGTCAAGATTTATCCAATCTATCTCTTTATGATTAAAGTCTCCCATAATCAAAATCCTACATTTTTTTTCCCGTGCCATGTTAACAACTGAGTTTATGACTTCAATAGTACCTATATGACTTTCCTCATAAACTTCAAGCCTATTTTGGTTCCTTGGTGGGTTGTATACAACAGTTATTATAATGCTCTCTGATCCAGTATTTATGCGAGCAACAAGAAATTCCTTGAACTCACTTTCTATAGCCAAGTTTATTTCTTCGACTTGAATCCTTTCACTTATGAGCAGTGCTATCCCTCCACCAGTCCTCTCAGATCTTTCAACCCTTAGTATTCTAAAACCCTTAGGAAAAACTGTGACACTGTTTATGTCCTCACTCAACTTAGTCTCTGTAATTGCTACTATATCTGCTTTACTGTTGTGAATCCTATCTTTTAATTCTACTGCCTTACCAGCTAATCCATCACCATTTGTGAATAACAATCTTAATGAGGCCCCATCCCCTGATCTTCTGTCATTATCTTCTTTATCTCCCCTTTGTCTGGAAGAACTCTGTAATGATAATTTTTCTTCTCTTCTTCATTTCTTTCATCATTTAACCTTCTTGCCTCTTGCAACAAGTTTTTGATCTTTCCCATCTCTTCCTGTGTTCTGTATTGTCTAATGAACACTTCTTTGAATTCTTGAAGGTCTTTTAGACTTTTTTTTCTCAACAATATTTCCCTACATGTTTCCCCTCTCTCAAAGGTTACTTTTGTTGGTCTCAGCTTTCCTTCCCTCGAATATTTACCTAGTTGGTGTATGTTTACAATATCCTCAGGACCACATACTACTCCAAGCTTTCTTATCAGGTCTACAACCCTAGCTTTATTTTCTTCAAGTCTCCCCTGCCATGTTGGCTCCTGGGACTCGCTTATGCCTGAGATTACCACTGTCTTCTCCTTATCAAGTGCCTGTTTGATGAGTGGGTTTGCCCTTTCCATCACAACGTCTTTCATTTTTTTGATTACTGTCTCTTTATAGTCAACTGTTTGTATGTTTTCCAGTGCCACCACCTTTACAGCCTCTTTTACTGCCACATTCCCCTTTAGTGCATCAGCAAAGGAAGTTTTCATGGCATCATTTTCCATATTCAGCTCCTGGAACTCTTTTCTGAACTGTTCAATGTTTTCCTTAATCTGGACATTCCAAGCAGCAATCTCGTCTCTCTCAGAAGAGAGCAGTGAACTAACATCTAATTCCTTTAGGTTGTCATTCAGCTGTTTGTTTTTATCTTCTTGTTTAGAAAGTCTAGATTCTAGTTGACTCTTTTCCCCTTCCAGCTTCTTTATTCTTTTTTCTAGTTCCTTTCTCTCCTGCCCTTGTGCTTTATTTGCTTCCTCCAAAGATCTTATTTGCTCTCTGAGTGTTTCATTCTCTTTCATTTCTCCATCCATATTCTGAATTTTATCATCAAGGCTTATAACCATTTCCTCTAAATTTTTGATTTTCTGTTTGAGTCTCCTGATGGCTACCCCTCCTACCGACCCATGGATGGGAGAGGTTTGGGACAGAGATGGCGTCATTTTTATGTTCTCCCTCTCACAGAATATAGAAAGAAGACGAGAAAGAGGAAAAAAAAGAGAAAAACTTTTAATTAAGCTTCACACCGAATTTTTATATCTCCATATAAGTGCTATTTAGTGACTCAGTTTATCTCTTTTCTGGTAACACACATCTTAACTTAAAAACTTGACCAAGGTAATTTAAGGATAAAAAGAAAAAGAAAAAAATGCAACAAAACAAAAGTCAAACCTGAAGGAAAAATTCGAACCTGTGTCTGAGGTGGCACCCACCTGTTTCTGCTATATATTCTTCCTAACTGATAAACTCACTTGCTAACCAAGGTATGTTATCACAAGATTAGACTTTACATTTAACTCAATATATATACAAAATAAAAACAAAATAGTAAAAGAGAAAGCTAAAAGAAAAGCAAAAAAAAAATGAAGAAAATAAGACAGCTGTACTACTTGGCAACTTAACTCAGTACTGTTGACAGGTGGATATTTTTTTTTTTTACTTATTCAATTATTTCGTGTATCAAACTAACTAACAAGTTAATATAAATGGGAAGGATACTGATTTTAACAATATATGGAACCACAGGATCAGGTAAACGGCTTAAGAGCTTTCCCCAGTTTACACAAAAAATTAGGTAATGTGATGTGATGGCTTCACCTCTGGCAACTCTTCTAAATTTCCTTTAAGGCAGAACTGGATGGCAGCTTCTCTCTCCCCTCACGAAAAATGTTCTCAATTTTTTTCCTTTAATATTTTGGACAGTCTCGTCATACAACAAATATAAGTTTTGTACTCACAATACTCTGCAGGATTTCAGATTTAGGGAAATTATGGTAAAGTTTTCCACTAAGCACTTAGTCACTCGAAACAATTAAAAATTTAAGAGGAGCAGTTCCATGTGTCACTGAACGCGCGGTGTGTGTGAATGTGATTACCTAATTGTGATTACCTAATTGTGTTTACGGGAAAGAGCCCAAAGCTCGTATCTTCCCGTCTCCTGATCGGTTCCATTTTAGACTTAGTGATACTTATCATACCTGTCCTTAAAACTATGGATTGAGATAGCATTAACTACCTCCTCGCTTAGCCAATTCCAATTATCAACTACTCTTGCACTGAAAAAGTATTTCTTTACATCCTGCAAACAAGTTTTCTTACCAAGCTTCAAACTATTACCTCTAGTTCTAGAGCCAGCCATATCAAAATATCGATCCCTATCCACTCTATCATAACCATGAAGGAATTTAAAGACTGTCACCATATCCCCCTCACTCTTCTAGCTTCGAGTGATGGTAAGTCTAATTCCCTCAGCCTCTCATCATAACTGAGATTGTGTATTTCTGGCACCAGTTTCGTGGCATGTCTTTGAACTTTTTCAAGCTTAGCTATGTGCTTTTTCAAGTGCGGATTCCAAAAGGGGGCTGCATATTCGAGTTTTGTGTGTGATTACCTAATTGTGATTACCTAATTGTGTTTACGGGAAAGAGCCCAAAGCTCGTATCTTCCCGTCTCCTGATCGGTTCCATTTTAGACTTAGTGATACTTATCGTACCTGTCCTTAAAACTATGGATTGAGATAGCATTAACTACCTCCTCGCTTAGCCAATTCCAATTATCAACTACTCTTACACTGAAAAAGTATTTCCTTACATCCTGCAAACAAGTTTTCTTACCAAGCTTCAAACTATGACCTCTAGTTCTAGAGCCAGCCATATCGAAATATCGATCCCTATCCACTCTATCATAACCATGAAGGAATTTAAAGACTGTCACCATATCCCCCCTTACTCTTCTAGCTTCGAGTGATGGCAAGTCTAATTCCCTCAGCCTCTCATCATAACTGAGATTGCGTATTTCTGGCACCAGTTTCGTGGCATGTCTTTGAACTTTTTCAAGCTTAGCTATGTGCTTTTTCAAGTGCGGATTCCAAAAGGGGGCTGCATATTCGAGTTTTGGCCTCACATAGGTTACATAAATATTTCTGAACATTTCCTTGTCCATGTGCCTGAAGGCTACCCTTACATTTGATAAGAATGCATATGCTGCCCTTACTATGCCATTTATATGTATTTCTGGAGACAAATCTGCCAGTATGTTTACTCCTAGATCTCTCTCATTTTCTGTCTCTTGAAGCTGTACTCCAGCCACCGAGTAGTCAAGCTTGGGCCTTCTTGCACTTGTACCCATTCTCATTACCTTACATTTTGAGGTATTGAATTTCATTAGCCACTTTTCTGACCACTCATGCAGATTATTTAGATCCTCCTGAAGTTCTCTACCATTGTTCTCGTTTTTTACTTTCTTCACAATCTTTGCATCATCTGCAAACATATTCATGAATGAATTTACACACTCTGGTAGGTCATTTACATATACAAGGAACAAAAGTGGCCCTAAAACTGAACCCTGTGGAACTCCACTACTAACTCTTCTCCATTCAGACACTGAGTGTCTTACTCTAACCCTCTGTTCCCTTCCTTCTAAGTAAGTTTTTATCCATTCCAAAACATTTCCACCTATTCTAGCCATTGAGTGCAGCTTCCTAATAAGTCTCCCATGTGGAACAGTGTCAAACGCTTTCTGGAAGTCTAGGAATATGCAATCTGCCCAGCCCTCTCATTCCTGTAAGATTTGGCTTACCTCATCATAAAATTCTAATAAGTTTGTTACTGTTGATCTACCTTCTCTGAAGCCATGTTGCCTCACTGACAAAAAGTTGAAGGATTCCAAGTGAAGAGAGATATGTTTCCTTAGTAGTTTCTCCATAACTCTGCAAACTATGCTGGTCAAGGAAACTGGTCTATAGTTCAGAGCCGTATCCCTCCTTCCCTTTTTGAAGATAGGTATCACATTTGCTTGTTTCCAGCATCTTGGAATCTCCCCCGACTCCAGTGACTCCTTAAATATGATACTTAGTGCCACTGATATTGTGTTTGCGCATTTTTTAAGCACATGAGGGGATATGTCATCAGGACCTGTAGCTTTATGAACATCTAAATCCATCAGCGCTTTGCATACCTCTGTGGCTGTAAGGTTGATGTTCTCTAATACCGGCCCTTGAGCTTCTATCACTGCAATCTGAGGGGGTGGGGTATTTTCTACTGTAAATACTGACTGAAACTCCTTGTTCAATTCTTTGCAGATCTCTTCATCCGTCTCAGTGATGCTTCCATCCGCTCTCTTAAGCCTTAAAACCTGTTCTTTTTCCTTCAGTTTTCCTCTGATAAAGCTGTGGAAAAGCTTGGGATTTTCTTTAGCCTTCCTGGTGATGTCCCTCTCATAATCTCTCTCTGCCTCTCTCCTTTTACTTAAGTAGTCATTTCTTGCTCTTTTGTAGGCTTGCCAGGCATTTATGTTTTTTCTCCTCCTATACCTTTTCCAGCATTTGTCTCTCCACTCCTTAGCTCTTTTACACCCATTATCGAACCATTTCTCTCTGGCATGAATTACACCTACTTTGGTGACAGGTATGCAGCAATCTACTATCTTCCCATATTTCTCACAAAAGATGTCATACATTTCTTGTACAGATTTGTTGTAAAATAAGGTTCTCCAGTCAATAACTGGAAAAAGCTCATTCATTTTGATGTAATCTCCTTTCGGATAGTTCCTCCTCATGTCCTCAGTGCCTCTACTCTCAGGAAGAATATCTTCAATGATATACTCCATCAAAAACACACAGTGGTCACTCTTTCCAATTGGTGGTTCATACTCAATATTTTCAATATCCAACACATTATCTTTGAACACTAGATCAAGTAGTGATGGCTCATCCCCACCCCTGGCTCTTCTTGGTTCCATTACATGTTGGTGTAGGAAATTCCCTTGTACGCAATCTAGGAATCTTGCCCCGAATGAGTCCTCACCACTGTGTGGGTCAAGATTTATCCAATCTATCTCTTTATGATTAAAGTCTCCCAAAATCAAAATCCTACATTTTTTCTCCCGTGCCATGTTAACAACTGAGTTTATGACTTCAATAGTACCTATATGACTTTCCTCATAAATTTCAAGCCTATTTTGGTTCCTTGGTGGGTTGTATACAACAGTTATTATAATGCTCTCTGACCCAGTATTTATGCGAGCAACAAGAAATTCCCTGAACTCACTTTCTATAGCCAAGTTTATTTCTTCAACTTGAATCCTCTCACTTATGAGCAGTGCTATCCCTCCACCAGTCCTCTCAGATCTTTCAACCCTTAGTATTCTGAAGCCCTTAGGAAAAACTGTGACACTGTTTATGTCCTCACTCAACTTAGTCTCTGTAATTGCTACTATATCTGCCTTACTGTTGTGAATCCTATCTTTTAATTCTAAAGCCTTACCAGCTAATCCATCAGCATTTGTGTATAACAATCTTAATGAGGCCCCATCCCCTGTGTGTGTGTGTGTGTGTGTGTGTGTGTGCGTGCGTGTGTGTGCGTGTGTGTGTGTGTGTGTGCATCTGAAAAAATATAAAAAGTTTGACTCTGTGTATGCAGGAATAAAATTAAAAATGATATTTCATTTGCAACATTAAAGAATTAATTTTGCTTAAGTCTCATAATCTCTTAAGGAGCTGTACACGAAAAATAATAATATATATATTCTTCTACTGACTCAATTTTAAATTTTTTGAGTGACTATTCAACAGAATTACCTCAGGAGGTATGGGGAGTTATATATTTTTTCTCCTTTTCATACTTACAATCGGGTAGGTACTTAACTAACTTGATTTTTATGCTCTTTCCTTTTCCTACCCAAAAATACTGCTCAATATCGGTCTTCTGGACTTCAGATGGCTAGCTTTTGCGGGGAGATTTGCGCGTAGGCACTGTTCCTCCCCTGTCTCTTTGGTTTCTGGATCAACGTCGTCTCTTTCAAATACAGAAAACAACTGTTTGACATTCTTCTTGTCATTTCTTGTGAATTTACACTCACTTCTTCATTATCAAGCTGAAAAAATTGTAACAAACATTATCATGGCTAAAACTTCAATTTTATTTTATCTATTTAACATATTCTTTCGGACAAAACAAATAATGTATATACTGCAGCTAGAAAGTAAAATAGAGAATCATTCATAGATTCACGTCCTTTATCATGTAATATCTCTCTTGGAATTCTCGAAAATCGAATAATAATCTCGTTGGCAGAGTAGAGGACGAAACAAAAATAAAATAAAATTTCCATCACGGCCATACCTGGGCAGGTGGAAAATGATGTTGACTCAAAAATATCTTTGAATAGACATCGCAACAGCTACATCACCTCCCATTGAAATAATGATCATATGGCCTGCATAAAGACACGGTGACGAAGGGGAAGAATCCTCGCAGACTCTATCCCCGTCCTGCTTCCCCAGCGGTCTTTCCCGTGACTCCACTCACAAGAATTTCCCCCTCCATGATACCCCCAGCCAGTCATACCCATTCTCTCCCACACTCGCTGCATCACTTCAAAACACTTACTCCCTTTCTCTCTCTATACTACCCTTCTGGCCATTTTCTATTTCCCTTCCCCCGTCACTCTGAAGGAGTGCGTGTGTGAAACCGCATTCGGCCCAGAGGTCGCATGGCCACGTCGCCAGTCCCAAGTCCCCCTTTACTCCCAACAATGGTACGTTAAGGCGGCACAAAAACTCCCCCCCCCATTACAGCACAAGTCACTCGACTCTACTTTTACCGCCTGCATAACGCAAAAATAAAAACTCGTTGTATCAAACAATAAAAAATCTAAATAACAAAAGGATGTGTCATACATGTA
The DNA here is from genome assembly GCA_037179515.1 of Halocaridina rubra. Taxonomy (NCBI): domain Eukaryota; kingdom Metazoa; phylum Arthropoda; class Malacostraca; order Decapoda; family Atyidae; genus Halocaridina; species Halocaridina rubra. The sequence continues at coordinate 9,973 of JAXCGZ010009698.1, read as the reverse complement.
ATTTAATATCAAAAGATGAATACAATTATTATTTCTTTGAAATAAGGACGTTAGAAGGACAATCGGTAATTCTCGCCTTCTCGCTAAACATAACACCCGCGAAAACAAGAAAGAACCTTGAAAGCAGGTGTAAGGATATTTCCCACTAGATTTCTTTCGCTTTAAGAAATTAATATAAAAATAATATTACACGTACATTAACTCTTTTTCACTTAAAATCAATACATTTGCCTGTGTAATAATTAACTTAGGCAATATTAAAAATAAATTGAACACCCCTTAAACGCAATTACTCGACATATTATTCAAATTATAACAAAAATAGTTTATTACTGCTTATAGCTATTAATACAAATTATCCATGTTAGGAATGGGTACAGAAATTCTACTTTCATTAACTTACTAAAGCCATACTCCCTTTTAGATGGTGGGTGGCTGAGTCAAAGCATCACTACAAGTAAAATGGCAGAGTCCTCCAACCTCAATTTCTTTTAATATTTGTCCCATTACGCACTGAATACAGATCACAAGTACTTAGCTATTTTGGGATGCTGCTTGAAGAATGTCACGGCTACAGGCAATGGAGGAGGGGGTTCTTCTTTCTTCTTGACTCGCTGATTTTCTCGCCAATGTTGTACATCTCTCTCTATTGTAAAATCGATGAATCACCATCTTCTTGGTTGGATCCGGCAACACATAACTTCTTGTAGAGGCATTTTCTCTCAAAGCGCCGGTCACAGCACGGTGCACTGTGACGGTGGTGTACATGGAGGCCGCATGGGACAAGTCTTACTGCGAGGGCCTTGCCAATACGGGGACGGGGGAGAGGAGTGACTGGTTCTTTTAACTGGATACTTTCAGAGCTGAGGCTTTCTCTCTCGACGTCACTCTCTCGCTACTTGGAAGCATCTAGAAGTTCCTTAACACTTGAACATTTCTTTCAGAGAATCTTTTTATATAATTGTTTCTTCTGCATTCATTATTCTTTTTTCTTGTCTCTTCACTGTAGTAATGGCATGGATGCATCCCACTGCTGCCACCAAAATGTCGGATAGTGTTTTAATTGTGCTATCCATATACTATAAGTAGCGAAGTCAATAACGGAGAGATATGCATCTTCTTCTTTAAAGTTATTAATTAGAGTATACACTTGTTTACCATCTCAGAGCTCCCATTTTTATAGTTCCTGTCACTCACTATTCCCACCCCCTTCTGTCCCCGGCAAGTACAGTGGTAACTCGCTGGCTTCGCATTCACGAGGTCGAAAGATCGGTTCCCGTCCAAGACCGAGAGTTTAAGCTGTTTACTGGCAGGAACTGCTGTGGTTGGACACCACAGTGGGGGGTTGGGGCTTGCCCTGGCTGACAAATACCCATTGTATTGAAATGGAAATAAAGTTTGTTTGTTTTTGTTTTGTGTTTGACTAACACCGGCTCTGTGCACCAGTCTGGTGGCGGCGGGTATCTGGGTGCGCCCTCTGCCCTCTAGAGGCTATAGGCATCTATGAAATGCCGTATGAGGCTATAGGCATCTATGAAATGCCATATGAGGCTATAGGCATCTATGATATGCCATACGACATAATAATAATAATAATAATAATAATAATAATAATAATAATAATAATAATAATAATAATAATAATAATAATAATAATAATAATAATAATAATAATAATAATAATCTTCAAAAAATATCTCATTCTTGTCGGGAATCGAACCTGGAACTCTAGCCTAGAGCGCAACTCTTAGTCCACTAGACCACAGAGGTTGTACAAGAGGGAGAACTGGATCATCTACTGATGATACACAGGCGGAGGGACACCATTCTGACCATTAATCTCCGATTTACCCCCTCCTCAAACCACAAGTGATCAGCGAACACATTTAATTCTCCTCCTCAACACACAGGGGTAAGCAGATGAAACAAATGCAGTGCAAATACGCATTTCTAAATGTCTTCAAATAATCTCCCTTCCTTATTAGGAATCGGACCGGGGAACTCTTGGGTAGAACGCCACAGCATAGTCCACTAGACCATAGAGGTTATATAAGAGGGAGAACTGGATCAAATACTGATGATGTACAGATGGAGGGACGAAACTACAACCACTAATCTCTGCTTTACCCCCTCCCCAACCCACTAATGGCCATCGAACACATATAATTCTCCTCCTCAACACCAAAGGTTAGATGAAACAAATACAGTGTAATTACTCATTTCTAAATGTCTTCAGGAAATCTCCTTCCTTGTCGGAAATCGAACCTGGGACCTCTAGGTAAGAGTGCCACAGCTTAGTCAATAATAATAATAATAATAATAATAATAATAATAATAATAATAATAATAATAATAATAATAATAATAATAATAATAATAGACAGTAAAAATAGTAGATGTCAAGGATCACTACCGTTCTCGACAACATACTTGAAAAATGTGTGTGTGTGTGTGTGTGGGCACTTGCTTTGTATGCAGTAGCCGTAGCAGCTCTTAATATTAATGGCATTTACTAGTAGCTATTCAAGTAAGGATGATGACGTGCTTCCTTCCTATGTTATATTTAAACTAGTAGTAGTAGTAGCAGTAGTAGAAGCAGTAGCATTTATTCATTTTTTTTATTATTTTGAAGTTTGGATTCGCATTTCACTCAAGTCTGCATTTTTGGGACTGTTCGTTAAATGTGTTTCTTTATTCTGCAAATATAAATGCAAATTTTAATTGACAAGAGTTTCGAAAATGATGCAGTTAACTAATAATTGCAATTAATCAGACACGAGAATTTTTAATAAGTATGAGATTATATGAGCTTAAAATATACACTCATAATAGAGTACTTTTAAATGATGAAATATTTTATGCTTATATATAATGTTATTATGAAAGCGACTAAATTTTATTCTATTTTGTTTATAGTATCATAATGCAAATTGCTGTAAATGCATTGAAATTATCTGTGCTTTCAAAACTAAGGTTCTTATTTCTGAGCTACATAGTGAAGAGAAAGGATAATCTCTGTTGCTTTTAAGAACTGAATTTGACAACACACATTCAATGCTCTTGTAGATCTCTTTTTTTATCCAGACTTTTGTATTTTGAAGATTATAAATAATTTTCCAGTTGTTTTCGGACTGTATACACGTGTCATAGTTATTTTGAGGATTATATACTGTACTGCTCCTATTTCTATTCTCGATTCCCTTTCTCTTCTCTGGAAGGCGTCATCTCTTTCCCTGATGACTTGACTAGTTGCATCCCTCCCCTACTGGCGAGATCACGTAACGCTTGCTAAGATGCTTATTCTCACAGGTACCTTTGTGGAGATTTGTAGCTCCCGGATTGGTCGGCACAGTAACTGCTGCTTGGCTTCCACTTCCAGACTCTCGAAGTCTTTTTCTTCTTCTTCTGTTTTCTCAAGCTGATAACCTTTCTACTTTATAAAAAAAAAAAAATTATATCATCATCTCATGACCTAATTTTGCCTTAACTCTAGGTCTTCATTGCTTTTATTCAATCAGCCTGTCTTTTCTATTGTTCATCATTCTCTTATTTTTATCTTGGCCCTAATATGTTACTTTTTCTTAAAAGCTATCTTGGTGCCCGGGCTCGATATCGTCATTACTCTTTGCCCGCCCTGGTGTCTCTCTAATATATATATATATATATATATATATATATATATATATATATATATATATATATATATATATATATATATATATATATATATATATATATATATATATATATATATATATATATATATTTTTTTTTTTTTTTTTTTTTTTTTTTTTAGAGTGTGACACCGGGAAAGGCAGAAACTGTTCTCATCAACAAAGGCCCGGGCACAAGAAAATACCAAGACGAAGGAAAAGAAAAAGGTTAAGGGCAAGGCGGATTATGAGGTAATGTCACACAAAGGAAAACAACAGACAGAAAAAAACAGTCGAAGTAAAGAGGACCCAGAGATATGGAGGAATAGGCTCTGAGATGACGATAGATCTGATTAATGAAGGATGGAAGGTCATAAGAATTAGGAAAGACAGAAGGAGGAAGAGAGTTCCAGAGTCTGGAGGTAGATGGGAAGAAGCAGTCGCTGCACTGACCAATCTGCATGCTACAAATCTCCACACACTACCTGTGAGATGAGGCTGCTTGGCGAGTGTTACGCGGCCTCGGCAGTGGAGGAGGGATGCAACTCGCCAACCCATCAGAGCAGCGATGGACGTAGTTGCGATAGAAAAGCGAAAGGGAAGATACCTTACGGCGAAGAGAGAGAGAATCCAGGTTAGAAGTAAGAGAAGGATCATTAATGAGTCTGACTGCCTTAGATTGAACCCTATCAAGAAGATAAGTAAAGGAAGAAGCACCCCAGATGTGTGAGCAGTATTCTAAGCAGGGGCGGATAAGACATTTGTAAATTTTAAGTAACTGCAATGAGGAAAAGTAATAACGAAAACGAAACAAAGCCCCCAATTTTTTGGATAAAGATTTAGAAATTTGGATTATGTGATTCCTCCAAGACAAGTTAGAGGCTATATGGATTGCTAATATATTGATAGAATTAAGAGGGTAAATTTCATTAGTTTCGAAGACAATAGGGTTATCAGGAGAAGAAGATAAAGAGATAGCCAGAAACTGTGTCTTGGAGGCATTGAATTTAACTAAATTTTGAGTGCCCCATTCAGATACTCTTTGCAAATCGGAGTTAAGAGTAGAAGAAATAGTGATACGAGATTGATTACGAGTAACAGATGAAGGTTGTGAAGAAAAGGCAGAGGAAAAGTGAAGGGTAGAATCATCAGCAAAGGCATGAAGAAGAGAGGAAGATGGGGATTGTAGAAGATCATTGATGAAGAGAAAGAAGAGAGTAGGTGAAAGAACAGAGCCCTGTGGAACACCACTGGAAACAGAGAAAGGGCTAGATGTCGCGCCATCAACAACTACAGATATAGAACGGTCAGTAAGAAAACTGGAAATCAGAGAACAGAAAGAAGGGGTAAAGCCATAGGCAGGGAGTTTGGCCAACAGAGCCTTGTGCCACATTCTGTCAAAAGCCTTAGAGATATCAAGGGCGACGACAAAGGATTCCCCATAGTTCCTCAGAGAAGATGACCATACATAAGTAAGATAGGACAGGAGATCACCAGTGGATCTTGCCTTGTGGAAGCCATACTGGTGATCGGAGATAAGTGAGTTAGATTCAAGGAGTTTCAAGAAGTGAGCATTGAGCAAAGTTTCGAAAACTTTAGTAATAGAGGAGGTTAGAGCAATAAGTCGGTAGTTAGAAGGAATAGAGCAGTCACCCTTCTTAGGAACAGGTTGAACTAGAGCATCCTTCCAAGATGAAGGATAGATACTGGTTGACAGACTGAGGCGAAAAAGACGGCAAAGCACGGGAGCCAGTTCATCTGCAAACTCCTTAAGGAACCTTGCAGGGATATCATCAGGACCAGATGCCTTGTTTGTCTTTAGTGAGCGAAGAACCTTATAAACTTTGCGTGAAGAAAGGATAAGGGAGGGCATAGGGTTAGAGAGGGGAAAAGACTGAGGAACAGGTGCGCTGGAATCGTTGATAGAAGAGATGGCAGAAAAATGAGAGCCAAAGAGAGTGGCTTTGTCAGTGGGAGAGCAACCTATAGAACCATCAGAATGAATGAGAGGGGGAAAGCTTGAGTTACAGAAGTTTTTGGAGAGGTTTTTGGCTAAGGACCAGAAGCATTTGTCAGTGGGAGAGGAGTTAAGGTCATCAACTTTCCTTCTTATAAAGGAAGCCTTAGACCTTCGAATCTGAGCTGTACAGCGATTCCTAGCTATAATAAAAGCAGAGCGAGTTAAATCGGAAGGAGAGGCTTGGTAAGATCAGTGAGCCTGATTCCTAGCCTGGATAGCCATGGAGCAGGCACGGTCAAACCAAGGTTTAGGGGGAGAGAAAGTTTTTGTAGAAGAGGGGATGTACGCCTCCATTCCCGCGGTCATGATCTCGGCAACTTTCACAGCTACCCGATCAGGGTTGCAGGACCGAAAGCAGTAGTCATCCCATTGAAAGTCAAAGAGAAAGTTACGCAAATTTTCATATTGGGTTCGCTCGAAGTGCCAAAGGCGGCGTTGAGTAGGAGGGATTGGTGGTGGTGGAGCGAAAATGGAAGAGACAGAGATCATGGAGTGATCAAATTTACCAAGAGGGGAAAGCACAGAATAAGAGTAGTTTGAAGGGTTAGAAGTAAAAAATAGGTCAAGAGTGTTTGCAGCATGTTCGTGACGATCAGGAACGCGAGTAGGATGTTTGATCATTTGCTTCCAGATCGTGAGTAATAGAGAAAGCAAGAGCCTTGCTTCCTCCCACATCAGTGTGAGAAGAATGAAGCCACTCACTGTGGTGTACATTGAAGTCTCCAATGTAGAGAACTTCGGCATGTGGGTGAGAAGATAGCAAGGACTCATGGCACGAGGAGAGATATTCAAAGAAAGACACAAACTCGGTAGAGTTTGGAGAACAGTAGCAAAAGCAAAGGATGATAGTGGTAGTGGAGAGATAGACTTTTAGCCAGAGAACATCAAAGTCAGGAGATTCAAGGTCCATTAGCCTCACAGTAGGAGTGTTAATGTTGCAGTAAGCACAGATCCCACCTTTGGAACGAAAACGAGCATACAGATTATAGTGGGAGATTTGGAAAGGGTCAGTGGAAGCATGTATAGACAACTGGGTTTCAGATAGGAGGAGGAGGTTAGGGAGGAAAGTGCCCAAGTGCTGTTCCACAGACGAAAGATTAGAGTTCAGCCCACGAATGTTTGAATAGTGAAGAGTGAAAGAAGCAGATCTATTGGGAGGTGCAAGGTTAAGAGCAGAACCATTACTACCACCAGGCGTGTCTGCCCTCAAGCCAATGGTGGAGTCAACACGATCCCCGGAGATTCTTCGCACCCCACTATGCCGGGTACTGGGGGCCATTAGTTGTGAACCTTCCATAAATAATGACAAAATGTGAAGAAAAGGAAAGTAAATGAGACAGATGTGCAGAATGTTGTGACTTGTCAAATGTAATGGAATAGCAAGAGATGTGTAATGAATATGCCAGAATATTCAGTGTAGATGTAGGCATGAGGAACGAACCGTCCTGGAGGAAGACTCAACCTGGAACTGTCTGGACCAGTCCTAGTTGCATCCTAATACCTTCAGTCGTAGTCTTTCAACGGGTGGCTGGTGCCATGGCCAACCTACTATCCATAAATATATATATATGCACGTGTTGTAGTTATTTTAAAGACTAAATATGCATGTCAGGGTTATTTTAAGATCTCTCTCTCTCTCTCTCTCTCTCTCTCTCTCTCTCTCTCTCTCTCTCTCTCTCTCTCTCTCTCTCTCTCTCTCTCTCTCTCTCCTCTCTCTCTCTCTCTCTCTCCTCTCTCTCTCTCTCTCTCTCTCTCTCTCTCTCTCTCTCTCGCTGACGTATAGTACTGCTCTCTATACGATAATTATTCTCACCTGAACTTCTTAATATATTATTTTAGATTTGGTAGCGAGGTCGGTGAAAACAGATATGCATCTTCTTTAAAGTTATTTATTAGAGTATACACTGAGTTAACACCTCAAAGCTCCCCATCCTACAGCTCACAGTTCCCCACCCCCTTAGGGGGAACTTTTATATAGATTTTAGTTCTGCCCAAGGCAAGGTCTAACTTCCAACTAACTCTCTTGGGTAACAAGGAGGGCGTGTACATATGTACGTGTGGATGTTTGTGGTGGGAATCTGAAACTTGTTACGCAACTTTGACCTCTATTGGCTCTTGGCTCTTACATGTGAGAGGCCTATGGCATAGCAATATATCTGGTCGTCAAAACACATCCTATAGCTAAGAAAATACATGGTGAAGTTCAGTTAAAATGTTTCACTCTTATTTCTTAAACTTTTCCTACGACATCTCTCTCTCTCTCTCTCTCTCTCTCTCTCTCTCTCTCTCTCTCTCTCTCTCTCTCTCTCTCTCTCTCTCTCTCTCTCTCTCCTCTCTCTCTCTCTCTCTCTCTCTCTCTCTCTCTCTCTCTCGCACACACACACACACACCACACACACACACACAGAAATACGCAATCTCAGTTATGATGAGAGGCTGAGGGAATTAGACTTACCATCACTCGAAGCTAGAAGAGTGAGGGGGGATATGGTGACAGTCTTTAAATTCCTTCATGGTTATGATAGAGTGGATAGGGATCGATATTTTGATATGGCTGGCTCTAGAACTAGAGGTCATAGTTTGAAGCTTCGTAAGAAAACTTCTTCGCAGGATGTAAGGAAATACTTTTTCAGTGTAAGAGTAGTTGATAATTGGAATTGGCTAAGCGAGGAGGTGGTTAATGCTGTCTCAATCCATAGTTTTAAGGACAGGTATGATAAGTATCACTAAGTATAAAATGGAACCGATCAGGAGACGGGAAGATACGAGCTTGGGCTCTTTCCCGTAAACACAATTAGGTAATCACAATTAGGTAATCACACAGGACAGGTATGATAAGTATCACTAAGTATAACATGGAACCGATCAGGAGACGGAAGATACGAGCTTTGGCAATTTCCGTAAACACAATTAGGTAATCACAATTAGGTAATCACACACACACACACACACTGCAAAGTTATGGAGACACTACTAAGGAAACATATCTCTCTTCACTTGGAATCCTTCAACTTTTTGTCAGTGAGGCAACATGGCTTCAGAGAAGGTAGATCAACAGTAACAAACTTATTAGAATTTTATGATGAGGTAAGCCAAATCTTACAGGAAAGAGAGGGCTGGGCAGATTGCATATTCCTAGACTTCCAGAAAGCGTTTGACACTGTTCCACATGGGAGACTTATTAGGAAGCTGCAATCAATGGCTAGAATAGGTGGAAATGTTTTGGAATGGATAAAAACTTACTTAGAAGGAAGGGAACAGAGGGTTAGAGTAAGACACTCAGTGTCTGAATGGAGAAGAGTTAGTAGTGGAGTTCCACAGGGTTCAGTTTTAGGGCCACTTTTGTTCCTTGTATATGTAAATGACCTACCAGAGTCTGTAAATTCATTCATGAATATGTTTGCAGATGATGCAAAGATTGTGAAGAAAGTAAAAAACGAGAACAATGGTAGAGAACTTCAGGAGGATCTAAATAATCTGCATGAGTGGTCAGAAAAGTGGCTAATGAAATTCAATACTTCAAAATGTAAGGTAATGAGAATGGGTACAAGTGCAAGAAGGCCCAAGCTTGACTACTCGGTGGCTGGAGTACAACTTCAAGAGACAGAAAATGAAAGAGATCTAGGAGTAAACATACTGGCAGATTTGTCTCCAGAAATACATTTAAATGGCATAGTAAGGGCAGCATATGCATTCTTATCAAATGTAAGGGTAGCCTTCAGGCACATGGACAAGGAAATGTTCAGAAATATTTATGTAACCTATGTGAGGCCAAAACTCGAATATGCAGCCCCCTTTTGGAATCCGCACTTGAAAAAGCACATAGCTAAGCTTGAAAAAGTTCAAAGACATGCCACGAAACTGGTGCCAGAAATACGCAATCTCAGTTATGATGAGAGGCTGAGGGAATTAGACTTACCATCACTCGAAGCTAGAAGAGTGAGGGGGGATATGGTGACAGTCTTTAAATTCCTTCATGGTTATGATAGAGTGGATAGGGATCGATATTTTGATATGGCTGGCTCTAGAACTAGAGGTCATAGTTTGAAGCTTGGTAAGAAAACTTCTTTGCAGGATGTAAGGAAATACTTTTTCAGTGTAAGAGTAGTTGATAATTGGAATTGGCTAAGCGAGGAGGTAGTTAATGCTATCTCAATCCATAGTTTTAAGGACAGGTATGATAAGTATCACTAAGTATAAAATGGAACCGATCAGGAGACGGGAAGATACGAGCTTTGGGCTCTTTCCCGTAAACACAATTAGGTAATCACAATTAGGTAATCACACACACACACTTTCT
>JAXCGZ010009697.1:90000-92500 GCA_037179515.1 Halocaridina rubra | reverse complement strand
CACCATTAGATATGATCTTTACGTAAGATCCTAAATTAAATATTTGATGAATCCCACTTTAAATAAGAGTATCTTGATTACATTCACAACTAATGTACTACCAATTTGCTACGAACAGTTTTCTTGACATTGTTATTACAAGATAGCTGTTGCATTGTTAAGTGTAGACATCTTAGTGTATCTTGAACATTAAGATTCCAGTCATTTTTTTTTTTTTTGAGTTTCACTTACTGTTTTTGTTTCCCTTTTATTTCTATAAAAGAGGAGAGAATCTTGCCAATTTCCATAGAATTTCCTTTAATGTCATTATTTTCTATAGTTTGAAGTGCACAAATTTTGGCTTCATATAGCATGGAATGTGCCTTGCTTAAACACAACGTCGAGTTTGGTCTTTGCCAGTTCTTGAGTGTCTTTTCCCATTAAAGGAAGATTTTTACTATTGCATTTGCCTCCATTTGGAAGTGGAATTAATTTTTCCAATGGTTTTTTAATTATTTTGGATGAATCTGACCTCCAAAATTATCGGAAAAAAATCTTGACCTAATCTAACCTAACTTTAAGACGAGTAATTCACAACGATGTTGAAGGTCAGATTTGTTCAAAGCTCATAAAAACTCACAATAAAAACTATTTGCACCTCCTTTCAAGAGCTTCCATAGAATTTAATCGAATCTTATTACGGAAATTTAGGGGCAGGCACTATTTCCACCTCAATCCCTTCGGTTTCTGGTTAGAGAATCACAAGTAATTTCACAACAAAATTATTGCCAGTCTACCGACGAACTTGAATACATGCTCAGGAACTCCAAAACAGTTCTTTGGTCCCATAATAACCGAGAAAATGGTTAAAATATGAATAATATTCCATGTATGCTCATTAAGCCTTGTGACCTAATATGTATAATTATATTCGCCCTGGCTTCACAGTGTTTGATCAGTTATTTACGGGTCTGCAACGCACGTATGTACGAACACAAGTTTCTAATGGGAGAGAATTCGGCCATATTTGAAAGACTTAAGGGGATTTACACGGTCAAGCGGTTCGTCGAACGCGGTTCGACAGACAAGTGTTTGAAGTAATGTTCGAATGTGTGAACGGGGTACTTGGTTGTCGAACACGGAACGTGTTCGACAACCAAATACCCCGTCCACACGTTCAAACATCACTTCAAACACTTGTCTGTCGAACCGCGTTCGACGAACCGTTTGACCGTGTAAACCGCCCTTTATCGAGAAATTTTAATGTCTCGACCACGACTTATCAGAGACAATTTGTGTGTATAGGAAAGTTGTCTTAAAATATCGAGAACTACTTATTATATATTCAAGGATGACAAAGATGTAATTTTTTTAAAGAAAGTCTCTCTATAGTCTACGTATTACTATTTTTTTTTTTCGCTGTTTTGCGTGTCACAACTCTTCTGTATGCATGAAGATTGACATACACAGGTTGTGGCTGGGGGAACAAAAGAAGTTTCAAGCCTGACTAATGCGGATCTGATCCTTCTACAAAGCGCTAGGGAGGGAACCTAACCTTCATTTCCAACCCCAAACATATACATGTCCCTCTCCATGCGGATGGAGACTAAGAGTGACAGATAAAACAATTAAAAAATGAAATGAATACTCTGTACTTGCCTCTTGAGACACAAAAAGCGCCCAAATTCACGATCAATTGAACTTTGATCAAAAATGGCAAAAAAGTGAACAGTAAACTTACATTCTACGAGAGTATATTTTCCCCCGCGTCATGCTACTATTAGACAAATGTCATCATGCAAGGTAAAATCCATTATGAAATACTTCACTTTGCAAGAAAAACTGAATTTTTTGTGTGTATTTGTAATTACCTAATTGTAATCACCTAATTGTGTTTACGGGAATGAGCCCAAAGCTCGTATCTTCCAGTCTCCTGATCGGTTCCATTTTAGACTTAGTGATACATATCATACCTGTCCTTAAAACTATGGATTGAGATAGCATTAACTACCTCCTCGTCGTTAGCCAATTCCAATTATCAACTACTCTTACACTGAAAAAGTATTTCCTTACATCCTGCAAACAAGTTTTCTTACGAAGCTTCAAACTATGACCTCTAGTTCTAGAGCCAGCCATATCAAAATATCGATCCCTATCCACTCTATCATAACCATGAAGGAATTTAAAGACTGTCACCATATCCCCCCTCACTCTTCTAGCTTCGAGTGATGGTAAGTCTAATTCCCTCAGCCTCTCATCATAACTGAGATTGCGTATTTCTGGCACCAGTTTCGTGGCATGTCTTTGAACTTTTTCAAGCTTAGCTATGTGCTTTTTCAAGTGCGGATTCCAAAAGGGGGTTGCATATTCGAGTTTTGGCCTCACATAGGTTACATAAATATTTCTGAACATTTCCTTGTCCATGTGCCTGAAGGCTACCCCTACATTTGATAAGAATGCATATATTTCCCTTACTATGCCATTTATATGTATTTCTGGAGACAAATCTGCCAGTATGTTT
>JAXCGZ010009697.1:80000-85000 GCA_037179515.1 Halocaridina rubra | reverse complement strand
GTGGAACAGTGTCAAACGCTTTCTGGAAGTCTAGGAATATGCAATCTGCCCAGCCCTCTCTTTCCTGTAAGATTTGGCTTACCTCATCATAAAATTCTAATAAGTTTGTTACTGTTGATCTACCTTCTCTGAAGCCATGTTGCCTCACTGACAAAAAGTTGAAGGATTCCAAGTGAAGAGAGATATGTTTCCTTAGTAGTTTCTCCATAACTTTGCAAACTATGCTGGTCAAGGAAACTGGTCTATAGTTCAGAGCCGTATCCCTCCTTCCCTTTTTGAAGATAGGTATCACATTTGCTTGTTTCTAGCATCTTGGAATCTCCCCCGACTCCAGTGACTCCTTAAATATGATACTTAGTGCCACTGATATTGTGTTTGCGCATTTTTTAAGCACATGAGGGGATATGTCATCAGGACCTGTAGCTTTATGAACATCTAAATCCAATAGCGCTTTGCATACCTCTGTGGCTGTAAGGTTGATGTTCTCTAATACCGGCCCTTGAGCTTCTATCACTGCAATCTGAGGGGGTGGGGTATTTTCTACTGTAAATACTGACTGAAACTCCTTGTTCAATTCTTTGCAGATCTCTTCATCCGTCTCAGTGATGCTTCCATCCGCTCTCTTTAGCCTTAAAACCTGTTCTTGTACCTTCAGTTTTCCTCTGATAAAGCTGTGGAAAAGCTTGGGATTTTCTTTAGCCTTCCTGGTGATGTCCCTCTCATAGTCTCTCTCTGCCTCTCTCCTTTTACTTAGGTAGTCATTTCTTGCTCTTTTGTAGGTTTGCCAGGCATTTATGTTTTTTCTCCTCCTATACCTTTTCCAGCATTTGTCTCTCCACTCCTTAGCTCTTTTACACCCATTATCGAACCATTTCTCTCTGGCATGAATTACACCTACTTTGGTGACAGGTATGCAGCAATCTACTATCTTCCCATATTTCTCACAAAAGATGTCATACATTTCTTGTACAGATTTGTTGTAAAATAAGGTTCTCCAGTCAATAACTGCAAAAAGCTCATTCATTTTGATGTAATCTCCTTTCCGATAGTTCCTCCTCATGTCCTCAGTGCCTCTACTCTCAGGAAGAATATCTTCAATGATATACTCCATCAACAAACACAGTGGTCACTCTTTCCAATTGGTGGTTCATACTCAATTTTTTCAATATCCAACACATTATTTGTGAACACTAGATCAAGTAGTGATGGCTCATCCCCACCCCTGGCCCTTGTTGGTTCCATTACATGTTGGTGTAGGAAATTCCCTTGTACGCAATCTAGGAATCTTGCCCTGAATGAGTCCTCACCACTGTGTGGGTCAAGATTTATCCAATCAATCTCTTTATGATTAAAGTCTCCCATAATCAAAATCCTACATTTTTTTCCCGTGCCATGTTAACAACTGAGTTTATGACTTCAATAGTACCTATATGACTTTCCTCATAAACTTCAAGCCTATTTTGGTTCCTTGGTGGGTTGTATACAACAGTTATTATAATGCTCTCTGACCCAGTATTTATGCGAGCAACAAGAAATTCCTTGAACTCACTTTCTATAGCCAAGTTTATTTCTTCGACTTGAATCCTTTCACTTATGAGAAGTGCTATCCCTCCACCAGTCCTCTCAGATCTTTCAACCCTTAGTATTCTGAAACCCTTAGGAAAAACTGTGACACTGTTTATGTCTTCACTCAACTTAGTCTCTGTAATTGCTACTATATCTGCCTTACTGTTGTGAATCCTATCTTTTAATTCTACTGCCTTACCAGCTAATCCATCAGCATTTGTGTATAACAATCTTAATGAGGCCCCATCCCCTGATCTTCTGTCATTATCTTCTTTATCTCCCCTTTGTCTGGAAGAACTCTGTAATGAAAATTTTTCTTCTCTTCTTCATTTCTTTCATCATTTAACCTTCTTGCCTCTTGCAACAAGTTTTTGATCTTTCCCATCTCTTCTTGTGTGTGTGTGTGTGTGTGTGTGTGTGTATGTGTGTGTGTGTGTGTGTGTGTGTGTGTGTGTGTGTGTGTGTGTGTGTGTGTGTGTGTGTGTGTGTGTGTGTGTGTGTGTGTGTGTGCAATTTTTAACTATTAAAGGAATTGTGATATTTATTTCCATTCTCTTAGAGGAAATAATTCCCGTCTCTGAAATAACTTTGGACTTCTACATTATGAATTCCATATTTCCGTTTTAATCAAAATAAAAGATTCGCTCCAGAGCAAACTAGGGTTGAAAGAGATTATGAACACTGAGTTCAAGAGAGAAAGATTAAAATTTTCCTCTTGTCTTCTATATTTTTTTCTTTCAGAATACTGTACTGGGCTATTATTTATATCACAAAGACTACCAGTTTTTCCTTTACAAATTAAATATAATAAAAATGAGAATAAAAATACTACCAGTTTTTCAATGAACGTTGGCATCTAATATTATACTCACTGAGTCAGTTTTGTGTTTGCAAGAAGACCAAAAGTTCCAAATAATAAACAGAAAAAAACCACTGAGGTTTTATTCCACAACTGACTCTTTACACCTAATGATGTCTTCAATCAACCTGCAGAGCTGGCCTCTACTGCCCCATAAGGCCAGCCATTATCTTCTTCTCCTTATCTCTCAAGTGACTCAAAATAATAATAATAATAATAATAATAATAATAATAATAATAATAATAATAATAATAATAATAATAATAATAATAATAATAATAATAATAATAATAATAATAATAATAATAATAATAATAATAATAATAATAATAATAAACCTTTATTTCCATTACAATACAATGGGTATTCGTCAGCCGGGGCCAGCCCCAACCCCCCACTGTGGTGCCCAACCACAGCAGTAACCTGCCAGGAAACAGCTTAAACTCTCGGTCTCAGACGGAAACCGATCTTTCGACCTCGTGAATGCGAAGCTATCGCTTTACCACTGTACTAGCCAGCAGGAAGTAGAACCTTTAATAGCTAGCTTGGAGGAGCCGAAGTTGAGTCCGCTTGGGTTAGGAAACCTCGCAACTTATCCTCGGATCTAATTATTTCCATTTTTTTTGGTTTTATTGTTTTCCTTTTAATTCCTTTTCATTCAGTTTATTCTTATGTAATTCAGTTATTTACAGGCATATATATTGTCTTGTAAAGATATTCCAGTCGGGATTGAAATCCATCATTGAAACAATAAATTAAAACACAGTGACAGTATTTGCTATATTTAGCTAACTCTAATAATTATCCCCCTGCCCTTGTTTTAACAGATTGAGTGTACATATTCTAAGCAGTTAAGGTAACCAACAAGTATATCTAGATCACAAACTAAACAAACATACATTTATTCCATTTTTATACAATGCTATTATTTTACGTAAGGCTACGTTTCCACTAGGCTGCAAAACGCTGCTTCTGTTTTTCGCAGCCTCTGCCTGAGTTTAGGTGATACATGTAATCCTATGGAGCTGTTTCCACTAGAGGCTGCGTTTCGCAGCTGCGAAACGCAGCCTCTAGTGGAAACAGCTCCATAGGATTACATGTATCACCTAAACTCAGGCAGAGGCTGCGAAAAACAGAAGCAGCGTTTTGCAGCCTAGTGGAAACGTAGCCTAAGAGAATACTTATAAGTAGACATGTCATTAAGCAAAAAACTAACAGAAAATGAAGATTACCTTGAGCTGACAGATTCGTATAAAATTATAATAACAATGATCATACTGTAGTACAATTTTCACAATTTAATGTTAATAATAAAGTAGTAATAGTAATACTCGATACAGGATCGTTATTATCAGCATCATCACCGTATTTGTGTTCCTTACAGTGAGAATAATTAGTTCTTAACTTAGACATCAAATAAGACGATATCTATTTAAAAAAAAATGGTTTTGATTAGTATGTGAGCAGCAACCATATGTCCAAAAGAAAACTATATAGTTTGCCTTTGAACACTGCGAAGGCGGATGCATTTTTAAGATGTTCTGGAATATTGGTCCTGAGTGTTGGCCCTTTGATAGTGATCATCTTTGAACCTGCTTTTGTGTTTGTTCTCTGAATAGAGAGCTCACTGCTCTGTCTCGTATTGGTTCCCTTTATATCCCTGACTGTTTTGAAACTAAATAGCCAGCCCGGAAATAATGATGGTTCAAAGTTCTGTATACTAAAACGTAAATAGTATAGGCGACCTTGTTTTCAGCCCGCAGCCACCCAAAATTAATAAGCTTCTGTATTCTATTTATCTGAGTCTTATTTGTAGTTCCCATACATTTGTGCAATAATTAATGTGACTTAGGGCTAGAGATTCAACAACAGTTATTCGAGTGGTAGTCTCAAAATTGTCTTTTATACGTGATAAGTACATTAGTGTTTCTGTGACCTTTTTGCATAATTTATCAATATGTGAATCAAACAACGTGTAGTTACCAAAGTAAATCCCTAGATTCTTTACTGTTTTGCTAGGAATAATGACATTGTCGCAAAAATTAATTGTTGTGTTTTCTGGAATTTGTGCTGTAAGGTACCTTGAACCAATAAACATGCATTGTGTTTTACTTTCGTTAATTAACAGACCAATTTCTTGAAAATAGGTTTTAATTTTTGACAGTGTTTTCTGCTCTTAAGGTAAGCTCTGGGAGATTATTAATTCACCACTAAGGAGTAGTTGAGTGCCATCTGCATATTGTAAAACTAGACAGTCAGAAATGAAACAAAATAGATCATTTACATAAATCGGAAAGAGGATAGGACCAAGGACTAATCCCTTAAGAACACCAAATGATAAATTTTTTGGAGTGGAGATAATGCTGTTAAGATGGATAGACTGTCAGCGATTAGATAGATACCCTCTAAACCAGGTCGGGTTAATATTTAGGTTAGTACATTTACTAAAAGGAATTTCATGGTTTACACTGTCGAAGGCTTTTGATAAGTCTAACAATTCAAACAGAGAGATTTTTTCATTTCTATATTATTATAGATACTATTAGTAACTTTGAGCAGTGCAGTTTCCGTCGA
>JAXCGZ010009697.1:70000-72500 GCA_037179515.1 Halocaridina rubra | reverse complement strand
GAAATCTTCCGAGATAAAGTTCATCATTTTCTTACCTTAATATGGAACCTGTATTGTACAGGGTGTAGGAGGCAGTCACTTTTAGTCCACCGTCATAGAGTAGTGCATAACTATTGGAAACGTTGGTTTCACATAGCAGAATGAAGTGTACCACAAAACAGACCATCACCAAAAGCCTCCGTTTCATTATGGTTCTCAACATCTGAAAGTTTTTTAGAAACATTTCATTGTCTTTCATCTTATCTTTGTGACCACGTCTTTTATATCATGAGGAAACTGCTTGCTATTATAAATTCTTCCTTTATTTTTTATTCTTACAAATAAGAGATGCATTGCAAACAACCTTGCTCCGTAAAGCAACGACCACAATATTCATGGCTATATTTTTGTTCCTTTTGTGTGGAATGATTCCAGTTTAGGTAATTACCTAATAAAAAGGGACTAATCATTTTTTGGTTGAAGCAAAAGTAGTAGTAGAAAAAGAGTGGGGAAATAGAGTGAGGAGATGTAGAAGGGAAATGATGAAGGGGGAAGAGTTGAAAAAGCTAGAGAAGAGACAGGAATATCAGGACAGGCTGAGAGTGGCATATGACAGGGTGAAGAAAAGAGAAGTTGGGGAGTTAGAGGAGGAATGGGGGGTTGATGAAAGAATGTTTTGTGGGACATGCAAGTGATGTGTGTGGAAAGAGGTTTGTTGGAGGTGGCACAAGAAAGGGCAGCGAGTGGTGGAATGAAGGGGTGAAAATGAAGGTGGAAGTGAAAAAGAGGGCTTTTGAGGAATGTCTGCAGTGTAAAAGTAGGGAGAAGCATTAAGGATATAAGGAGAAAAATGTGGAAACCAAAAGAAGGTAGAGGAAGAGAAGAGGTTGGCAAATGTTAGGTGGGGATAGGAGTTTAGTAGGTCATATGAAGAGAATAAAAATAAGTTTTGGAAAGAAGTGAAGAGAGTAAGGAAGGGTGGAACGAGGATGGAAGAGACAGTGAAAGAAGTGAATGGACACATGTTAAGAGGGAACGATGCAAGTAAAAGATGGGCAGAATATTTTGAGTGCTTGCTGAATGTTGAGGAAGATAGAGAGGCAGCTATAGTGGCAGTGGGGGTGTTCAAGTGCCAGTAATGGGAGATAAAAATAAGAGAGAGATTACAGGAGAGGAGGTGAAAAGTGCATTGTATGAAGCGAAAGCAGGTAAAGCACCTGGAATGGATGGTGTGAGAGCGGAGATGTTGAAAGAAGAGGGTGTGACTGCATTGGAATGGTTAGTGAGAGTGTTTAATATATGCTTTATGGTGTCAATAGTGCCAGTAAGTGTGGGACTGAGACAGAGATGTGTGATGTCACCATGGCTGTTCAATTTGTATATTGATGGTGTCGTAAGAGAGATGAATGAGTGAGTGCGTAGATCGAGGTTTGTGACTGGTATATGAGATTGATAACGAGTGGGAGCTGAATTAGTTGCTGTTTGCAGATGATACTGCGGTGGTGGCAGATTCAGAGGAGAAACTGTGTCAGTTAGTGTCAAAACTTGGAATGGTGTGTGAGAGAAGGAAGTTGCGAGTGAATGTGGGAAAGAGTAAGGTTATGATGTATACAAGAAATGAGGATGATGTTGGATTGAATGTTATGTGGAATGGAGAGACACTTGAGGAAGTTGATCAGTTTAAGTATTTAGGCTCGGTTATAGCTGCAAATGGTGAAGTGGAAGCAGATGTGTGTCACAGAGTGCATTAAGGATGTAAAGTGTTGGGTGCGTTGAAAGAAGTGATGAAGAATAGATGGTTGGAAATGAATGTTAAGAAAGTTTTTGTATGAGAGAGTGGTTGTGCCAACTGTGATATATGGATCAGAGTTATGGGGTATGAAAGTAAGCTAGAGACGAAAACTAAATGTGTTTGAGATGAAATGATTGGGGAGTATGCTTGGTGTATCTAGGTTGGATAGGGTTAGAAATGAAGTGGTGAGAGCAAGAACGGGTGTGAGGAGAGAAATTGCAGGCAAAGTAGATATGAATGTTCTGAGATGGTTTGGCCATGTGGCAAGGATGGATGATGAAAGATTGCTGAAAAAGGTGATGAATGCGAGAGTTGATGGGAGAAATGCTAGAGGGAGGCCTAGGTTTGGATAGATGGATGGAGTAAGGAGAGCCCTGATTGATAGGAGATTGGATGTGAGGGAAGCAAGCGATCGTGCTAGAAATAGGAATGAGTGGCGAGCGATTGTGATGCAGCTCTGATGGGCATCTGCTGTTACCACGGGGCTGCATCTTACCGAGGAAACCATGTGGTAGGGGCAGTAGGGAAGTTGGCAGTTGTGAAGCGACATAGGTTGCGGAAGAGCAAGGAGGATGGGCTGTGGCACTCCAGCAGTGCCATCTGAACGGTCGTAGCTCCCTCGTCATTGCCCATAGAGCAAAGCAATCCACTTATTGTTTTCTTTTTTTTATGTCGGCTACCCCCCAATTAAAGATGGAAACATCCAAGGTAAATAGATAGATGATTATT
>JAXCGZ010009697.1:40000-52500 GCA_037179515.1 Halocaridina rubra | reverse complement strand
TGAGAATTGAGCAAAGTTACGAATACTTTAGGGATAGAAGAGACTAGTGCAATAGTTCGGTAGTTTGAAGGAATAGAGTGGTCACACTTCTTAAGGACAGGTTGAACTAGAGCATGTTTCCAAGAAGAAGGATATTGGTTGAGAGAATGGGGCATAAAAGACGGCAAGGTGCGGGAGCCACTTCATCTGCAAGCTCCTTAAGGAACCTTGCAGGGATACCAACGGGTCCAGATACTTTGTTTGTCTTTAGAGAGCGAAGAACCTTATAGACTTTGCATGAAGAAAGGATAAGGGAGGACATTGGGTTAGAGAGGGGTAAAGTATGAGGGACAGGTGTTCTGGAATCTCTTATGAATGAGTTGGCAGAACAATGAAAGCCAGTGGGAGAGCAAGCTATAGAACCATCAGATTGAATGAGAGGGGAAAAGCTTGACTTACAGAAGGTTTTGGATAGATTTTTGGCTAAGGACTGGAAACTTTTGCCTGTGAGAGAGTTGCTAAGGTCATCAACTTTTCTTCTTAAGAAGGAAGCTTTAGGCCTTCGAATCTGATCAGTACAGCAATTTCTAGCAGTAGAAAAGCGGAGTAAGTTAAATCAGAAGGAGCGGTTTCATACAACTAGTATGCCTGATCCCTGTCCTGGATAGCCATGGAGCAGGCACAGTCAACCCAAGGATTAGGGGGAGAAAAAGTTTTCATGGAGGAGGGGATGAAGCCTTCATTCCCGAGGTTTATAATCTTAGCAGCTTTTAAAGCTACCTGATCATGGTTGCGTTTCTGAAAGCAGTAGTCATCCCATGGGAATTCAAAAAGAATATTACCCAAACCATCATGTTGGGTACGTTCAAAGTGCTCAAAGGAAGCGCTGAGTAGGAGGAATTGATGGAGGAGGAGCGAAAATGGAAGAGACTGAGATTACAGAGTGGTCAGATTTACCAAGAGGGGAAAGCACAAAATATGAGTAGTTTGAAGGATTGGAAGTAAGATATAGGCCAAGAGTAGGATGTTTGATAATCTGCTCCATATTGTGAGTGATGGAAAAAGCAAAGGCCTCTCTTTCTCGCACAGCAGTGTAAGAAGAATTAAGCCTCTCAGTGTTGTGTACATTGAAGTCCCCAATATAGAGAAAGTCAGCATGTGGGTGAGAAGATGGGAAGGAATCATGGCAAATGGACAGATATTCAAAGCTAGACACAAAATCAGTTGAATTAGGAGAGCAGTGGCAGAAGCAAAGGAATATAATGGTATAGTGGTAGTGAAAAGATAGATCTTCAGCCAGGGAACATTACAGTCAGGAGTTTCAAGATCCATGAGCCTTGCCTTGCTATAGGGGAGTTAGCGTAGGCAGACACCACCTTTAGAACAAAAACGAGAATACAGGTTATAGAGAAAAATTTGAAATGGGTCAGGGGAAGCATGGCTAGACCGCTGGGTTTCAGAGAGAAGGAGGAAGTTAGGAAGGGATGTACCCAACTGTTGCTCCAAAGATGAAAGATTGGATTTCTGACCACAAATCTTTGAAAAGTGAAGAGTGAACAAGTAGATCTATCAGGAGGTGCAAGGTTAAGGGTGAATCATTACTATCACCAAGCATGTCTATCCTCACGCCAATAGCGCAGTCAACAAGATCCCTGGAGATTCCTAGCATCCCCCTGTGCCGGGTACTGATTGCCATAAGCTGTGGATCTCCCATGATTATAGTAAAAATGAGGAAAAACAAAGCAAAAAAAACAGACTTGAGAGTGTTGTGACTTGTCAAATGTAACTGAATAGTAAGAGATGTCTATTGAAAGCGCTAGAATATTCGGTGTTAATGTAGGCATAGGGATAGAACCATGCCTGAAGGAAAACTTAAGTTTTAACTGTGAAGGCAAGCCCTAGTTAAATATGAAAATCATTCAATCGTAGTATTTCAACGGGCGGCTACTGCCATGGCCAACCAGCTTGTAGATGAGCTTTCCCTCCAACGTCTTCTGGCTTATCAACTTGTAAGACGTACATTTTGCCGTTTGCAAGTTCACAGACACATATTCACCATCAAATGAGATTCCATTGATTTGGGTATGAATAGTCTCACCCTCAAGGGGTATTCTATTAACTTCTTTTTCAGTCTCTCCCTCAAAATCACAATAGCACACAGCAAGATGTTAGGATAAGAGACTGAGCAATTGAATGGGTTTTATATTCATTACATCTATATTTTTAACCTAATATCTCACCTATTGGGTCTTTTCTAATACTTTTAGGTGTTTCTCAAACCTAAACATTTGTTTTTGTTATAATTCTTGTCTTTTACAGCAATCTAGAGATTTACCGAACAAGTTACAGTGTTTTGTCGTTAACAGTCACTTCATTTTAGTAGGGACCATAGATATATATGAAAGTTCGGTGCCACAAAAACATTTTGTTTTAGAAGCAGATTTGTCATCACACCAAGTAAATCCTAGTTTCAAGTAACTGCCGTGATACGAACGAAGTGGTGAAACTCTTACTGGCTCTTGACAGTGTATAAACTATGCTCTGGTCAGCCTTACCAAGTTCACCATCAACTGTTCTAGCTTTAATAGTTACTGACAATCATGAAAAATGCGATTTCGAATGTCACCGATTTACTAGTAGTGACAAACTTAGTCAGTCTCTTGGAGTCGTTTACTACTCAGTGCACATTTTTCCCAATTAGCAACCCGTAGGCTGAAGGGGGAGAAACGTATTCAAGCTCAAAAGCACATGTTTGCATGTTTGGAAGATGTTTGCAGCACATTATTGTGCTGCTCCCGCAGTTGAAGAGTTACTGCTTTAATTAAAAACAAAGCACATGCAGGATATAAAAAAATTTGTTATATGTAACTCTCCAGCCTAGTTTTCTTAACGAGAGATGAAAAGGAAAATAATTTATAATGGCATAGTTATGAACTTTCTATGGTGCGGCTTACATCGAGGAAAATATAATATCCACCTACATATTACTTAAGTTTCCATTTGATATATGTAAAAATTAATATATTAACAAATAGATAATATGTGTCAATGAAATAAATCAGGCTAAATATTAAAGGAGCACAATTAAATTTTCACCTAGTTACACTATCTGACCAGTTACTTAGTAGATTGGATATTCACATCCAAATAATTATTTTACAAAGATACCAAAATTAGGGGTATCATCTTAGCTCCCTTTATCTTACCCTCCAAACGAACTTCTCCTTCTTTACTGAAAATAATAACAACAACTAAATAACGGGTTTTAGATCATGAAATTGTAGATGAAATACACAAGTAAAACAAAAGTTTTTATTTACTTATTAGAAGCATTGGCGTGAGGTTCAGCTGAATATCACTTGTTGGCAATATTTTCTTGGATTCAGTTAGACATTTTAGAGTTAAAAATCTCAAGAAAATTAATTTGTACCGAAAGTAAATATTATCTTATCACTTACAGGGTGAAGAACAGATTCTGAACTAAAAACAAAATAAAACCACACTGAATATGAACACCAAGAATGTTGTAGCATTGAACTAAATATCTGTATCTTTTATGTTTCTATCAACATGTCGAAATAAAACGAATCTATTTTCTTAACTTTATATAAAGGTACTAGGAATACATTCACTTCATATACGTCCCAGAGGCCACTTGTAACCATATTATTTGAGATTTTTTTTGGCAACCAGCTTCCTCCCACTAAAGAGATAGCAATAAGCCTCGTAATTAGGGTAATTCCATTTTCTGCTCCATGAAGCAGGTATAGGAAGCTTCGAGCTCAAAGATTTTAGAAGAGGATGCGTGAGGGAAAATGGGAAAGGAGAGGGAATTACATTTTTACTTTAGAAGAGGATGCGAGAGGGAAAATGGGAAAGGAGAGGGAATTATATTTTTACTTTAGAAGAAGATGCGAGAGGGAAAATGGGAAAGGAGAGGGAATTACATTTTTACTTTAGAAGAGGATGCGAGAGGGAAAATGGGAAAGGAGAGGGAATTACATTTTTACTTTAGAAGAAGATGCGAGAGGGAAAATGGGAAAGGAGAGGGAATTACATTTTTACTTTAGAAGAGGATGCGAGAGGGAAAATGGGAAAGGAGAGGGAATTATATTTTTACTTTAGAAGAAGATGCGAGAGGGAAAATGGGAAAGGAGAGGGAATTACATTTTTACTTTAGAAGAGGATGCGAGAGGGAAAATGGGAAAGGAGAGGGAATTATATTTTTACTTTAGAAGAAGATGCGTGAGGGAAAATGGGAAAGGAGAGGGAATTACATTCTTACTTTAGAAGAGGATGCGAGAGGGAAAATGGGAAAGGAGAGGGAATTACATTTTTACTTTAGAAGAAGATGCGAGAGGGAAAATGGGAAAGGAGAGGGAATTACATTTTTACTTTAGAAGAGGATGCGAGAGGGAATATGGGAAAGGAGAGGGAATTACATTTTTACTTTAACAAATGATAATATTTGCTAAACCCCTCTCATAGAGATCATTCTTTTAATTCACTTACATTAGAAAAAAATATAATAATGCGAATGGATTCTCTCTCTCTCTCTCTCTCTCTCTCTCTCTCTCTCTCTCTCTCTCTCTCTCTCTCTCTCTCTCTCTCTCTCTCTCTCTCTCTCTCTCTCTCTCTCTCTCTCTCTCTTCATAAGACTATAACAACTAATGGTTAAAACAATATTAAAAAGTCTTGACATAGCAGTATCCATTTATCATCCTAATCCATTATAACCCAACTTCCTTTAACACTTTTAAAAAAGACAAATGTTCTTTATCCTCTTTCAGACCTATTCTCCCTCTGTTATCATTTCAATCCACATTCTTCCTCATCCAAGTAGTATTATTCCCTCTCACCCTCCTCATATTTAAGGGATAAGATACCTCATAGCCTTATATTTTACGGAGCTGGAAATTTATGAGGCTTAGACAAGAGATAATTTTCTATGTTGAAGGGGGAAAGAAAGAAAGAAAGAGAGAGAGAGAGAGAGAGAGAGAGAGAGAGAGAGAGAGAGAGAGAGAGAGGAGAGAGAGAGAGAGAGAGAGAGAGAGAGAGAGAGAGAGAGAGAGAGAGAGAGAGAGAGTAATTTATAACAGAAACTATATACTGGCAGGGAGGAGAGAGACAGAGTCTAATCCTAATAAATAATCTATACACGGGATGTTTTATAAAAGGTAGTTCTGCCTGTATTGCTGAAAGAAAAAGGAATAATATTAAAAATCATTGAGCAAAAACTTCTGTTTGTAAACTCTGGAATGAGGCCTAAAGCTTAATCTGTAACCATCTCTTCCCGTTATGTACCATAAAAAAGAGTACATATATGTATTCAAATTAGGGAAAGTGTTACAATCTTTTTCAAACGAGATATACCACAACGGAAATATGTAATGATGGTGCTATAGGCATACACTGAATTTTCATCAGACCTTATTTTACTCATCTCTTCTTCCAGAAAATTTTCTTGTAAGATCCAATAACACTATCTCTAATTAACAATATGCACTTTTTTAAATGTCCATCATAAATGGAATGGTTCCTGAAACCATTATGATCTAGAATGAAGCGGAGCTTTGGTGATGAGGAACACTAATGCCAATATATGAATAGAATACGCATGCTGTACTTCTTTTCTCTTTCCCTCTAACACACATGTCCGCATACATATACACATACATAAATATAAGAATATGCACGTTCATTAGTGTCTAATTATCATGTGAGAGGGATAAAATAAATGCTTGGAATGTTCCATAGAGGTAAAATATTACCAGCTTAAAAGATACTTTCAAGATGTGAATGAAGCCAAGACAGTATTAAAAAAACATTCTCAGATATGTTGAATACAAATATGGCAGTACAGATAGGAAGTGAAAGAGGTGTACTGCATGGAGAAATCATGAATGAAAAAAGTGGAGCCCTTTCATCAAACACGAACATGAGAAAGAGAAAACAGCGCAGATATTGGCATGTGTTTATATCAAGAGTCATCATGAAGGGGAACGCAGGTAAATGAGATACCGAGGGCTTCAGATCTAACTACAAAGCTTGGAGAAGTATTGTGTAATTCAAACTAACACTGAAATGGTTGGTGTGTAGCAAATGACCAATTAGGGCAACCTAATATAAGGAATCCACATAGCCTCTAACTTGTCTTAGAGGAGTCACATAATCCAAATTTCTAAATCTGTATCCAAGAAATTGGGGCTTCTGTTTTGCTTTCGTCATTACTTTAACTCTATACATATACTTGAAATCTATAAAGGTCATATCCTCCCCAGCTTAGAATACTGCTCGCACATCTGGGGTACTTCTTCTTATACTTATCTCCTTAATGACCCTTCTCTTACTTCTAATCTGTTTTTTTTTCTCTTCACAGTAAGGTATCTTTCCTGTCTCTTTTCTATCACTACTACATCCATCGTTGCTTTGATGAGTTGGCGAGTTGTATCCCTCCCCCACTGTCGAAGCCGCCTAACACTTGTCAAGCGAACTCATCTCACTGGTACTGTGTGGAGATTTGTAGCTCGCGCATTGGTTGGTACTGCAACTACATATTCCCATCTACCTGCAAACTATGGAATTCTCTTCCTTCTTCTGTCTTTCCTAATTTTTATAACCTATCTTACTTCAAAAAATGGATCTATCGTCATCTCAGGGCCTAACACTGCCATATCTGTAGGTCCTCAGTACTATGACTATATTTTCAGTCTGTTTGTTCCCTTTGTGTATCATTTTCTCATCTCTGGCTAGACCATAACCTTTTTCATTTCCCTCGACTAGATGTTTTCTTCATGAATTAACTGCGAAAACAAAGCCACGAGTGAGGTTGGGAGAAACTGTAATATGAACAAAAAGGCATTCAGAGGGAATGCGTTTCTTCCTAGTATAGCAGTTGAGCTGTAAGGTTGGTTTCTCTTTTAGATCTTCTGTGGTGTAGTTGGTAGCGAATTGGCACAGTAACTATGTGTCCTGGGTTCGAGTCCTTGTCCGGGTAATATATGATTCATTCTTTCACATATGGTAATGTGCTTATTATTAAGTGTATATATATATACATACATATATATATATATATATATATATATATATATATATATATATATATATATATATATATATATGTATATATATATATATATATATATATATATATATATATATATATATATATATATATATATATATATATATATATATATATATATATATATATATATATATATATATATATATATATATATATATATATATATATATATACATATATATATATATATATATATATATATATATATATATATATATATATATATATATATATATATATATATATATATATATATATATATATATATATATATATATATATATATATATATATAAAGGGAACCCATCAGTGAAGCAACACAGAAAATAACGCTATATTTAGGCACCTAACTGTACTCATTCTTAAGTACCTGTGCTTGAAAGAGGGCTCAGTTACAACCGAAATATACCGTTAAATTATATGTGTTGATACTATCTAATGCTGTGTTTTAACAGTTTATGTTTATATATATATATATATATATATATATATATATATATATATATATATATATATATATATATATATATATATATATATATATATATATATATATATATATATACATATATATATATACATATATATATATATATATATATATATATATATATATATATATATATATATATATATATATATATATATATATATATATATATATATATATATATATATATATATATATACTAAGTGAATGGATGGTAAATAAGGTAGTGGAATGGAAAGAAGTGCCATCTAGGCTGATGTGGGTGAGGGTTAGGATAGTTAGGGAATGTTGGGTTTTTGTTACTGCGTATGGGCCAGGATGTGAGAGAAGTGAGGAAAAGGGGGATGAATTATGGAATGAGTTAAATAGGTGTGTGGATATTCTGAGTAGGAGGGACTATGTAGTTCTGTTGGGTGACTTGAATGCCAAAGTGGGTGATGGAGAGGTAGAGGGTGTGGTAGGAAAGTATGGGGTACCAGTTGGAAATAAGAGTGGCGAGAGACTGGTACATATGTGAGTGGAGCAAGAATTGGTGATAGGTAATAGTTTTTTCAAGAAGAAATCAATAAATAAGTATACATGGCTGAGAGTGGCAAATGGAAGAGTGAAAGAAAGAGCACTGATGGATTATGTGTTGGGAGCAAGGAGCATGATTGGTAGAGTGAAAGATGTGCATGCATTTAGGAGTGTGGCTACTGGGTAGTCTGATCATTTTTTGTTTGAAGCAAAAGTGGTAGTAGCAAAGGAGTGGGGAAATAGAGTGGGGGGGATGTAGAAGAAAAATGGTGAAGGTGGAATAGTTGAAAAAGCCAGAGAAGAGACAGGAATATCAGGGCAGGTTGAAAGTGGCATATGACAGGTTGAAAGAAAGAGAAGTTGGGGAGTTAGAGGAGGAATATGGGTTGATGAAAGAATGTTTTGTGGGACATGCAAGTGATGTGTGTGGAAAGAGGTTTGTTGGAAGTGGCATGAGGAGGGACAGAGAGTGGTGAAATGAAGGGGTGAAAATGAAGGTGGAAGAGAAAAAGAGGGCTTTTGAGGAATGGCTGCAGTGTAAAAGTAGGGAGAAGTATGAAAGATATAGGGAGAAAAATGTGAAGAGCAAGGGGAAGGTATAGGAAGAGAAGAGGTTGGCAAAGGTTAGTTGGGGATAGGATTTTAGTAGGTCATATGAGGAGAATATAAAGAAGTTTTGGAAAGAAGTGAAGAGAGTAAGGAAGGGTGGATCGAGGATGGAAGAGACAGTGAAAGATGTGAATGGACACATGTTAAGAGGGAACGATACAAGGAAAAGATGGGCAGAATATTTTGAGTGCTTGCTGAATGTTGAGAAAGATAGAGAGGCAGCTATAGTAGCAATAGGGGGTGTTCAAGTGCCAGTAATGGGAGATGAAAATAAAAGAGAGATTACAAGAGAGGAGGTGAAAAGGGCATTGTATGAGGCGAAAGCAGGTAAAGCACCTAGAATGGATGGTGTGAGAGCGGAGATGTTGAAAGTAGGGGGTGTGACTGCATTGGAATGGTTAGTGAGAGTGTTTAATATATGCTTTATGTTTTCAATAGTGCCAGTGAAATGGGTGATTGCTTGTATAGTGCCCCTTTACAAAGGTAATTGAGATGTGTATGAATGCAGTAATTTTAGGGTATAAGTTTGTTGAGTGCGGTGGGAAAAGTGAATAGTAGCATGCTGATTAATAGGATTAGGGATAAGACAGAAAATGTGAATGCAGAAGAGCAGAGTGGTTTTAGGAGAAGTAGAGGTTGCATAGATAAAATTTTTATGATTTGGCAGTGATGTGAGAAATATATATATAGCAAAGGGTAAGGATGTGTATTTTGCATTTTTGGATCTGGAGAAAGCGTATGATAGAGCTGATAGAGAAGCAATGTGGAATGTTTTGAGGTTATATGGAATTAATGGTAAACTATTGCATGCAGTGAAGACTTTGTATGAGGGGAGTAGAGCTTGTGTTAGGGTAGGGAATGAAGTGAGTGAGTGCTTTCCAGTGAGTTTGGGACTGAGACAGAGATGTGTGATGTCACCATGGCTGTTCAATTTGTATATTGATGGAGTCGTATGAGAGGTGAATGAGCGAGTGTGTGGTAGAGGATTGATAATGGTAGATGGGGGTGATAAAGAGTGGGAGTTGAATCAGTTGCAGCTTGCAGATGATACTGTGGTGGGGGCAGATTCAGAGGAGAAGCTATGTCAGTGAGTGTCAGAATTTGGAATTGTGTGTGAGAGAAGGAAGTTGCGAGTGAATGTGGGAAAGAGTAATGTTATGAGGTGTAGAAGAAATGAGGATTGAATGTTATGTTAAATGGAGAGACACTTGAGGAAGTTGATCAGTTTAAGTATTTAGCCTCGGTTATAGCTGCAAATGGTGGAGTGGAAGCAGATGTGTGTCACAGAGTGAATGAAAGATGTAAAGGGTTGGGTGCGTTGAGAGGAGCGATAAAGATAAAGGGCTGGAAATAAATGTTAAGAAAGTTTGCTTGAGAAAGTGGTCGTGCTAAGTGTGATGTATGGATCAGAGTTATGGGGTATGAAAGTAAGTGAGAGACGGAAACTAAATGTGTTTGAGATGAGATGCCTGAGGAGTATGATTGGTGTATCTCGGTTGGATAGGGTTAGAAATGAAGTGGTGAGAGCAAGAACGGGTGTGAGGAGAGAAATTGCAGGCAGAGTAGATATGAATGTTCTGAGATGATTTGGCCATGTGTAAAGGATAGATGATGAAAGACTGCTGAAAAAAGTGATGAATGCGAGAGTTGATTGGAGAAATGCTAGAAGGAGGCCTAGGTTTGGGTGGATGGATGGAGTAAGGAGAGCCCTTAATGATAGGAGGATGGATGTGAGAGAAGCAAGTGAGCGTGCTAGAAAACAGAATGAGTGGCGAGTGATTGTGACGCAACTCTGATGGGCATCTGCTGCTACCACGGGGCGCATCTTACAGAGGTAGCCCTGTGGTAGGAGCAGTAGGGGAGTTGGCATTTGTGAAGTGACACAGGTTGTGGAAGAGCCAGGAGGATGGGCTGTACCACTACAACAATGCCATGTGAACGGTCGCTAGCTCCCATATTATTACCCATAGAGCAAAATTATCCCTTTATTGTTTTCTTTTTTATTATTTCGGCTACCCCCCAATTAAAGTGGGACACAGCCAAGGTATATATATATATATATATATATATATATATATATATATATATATATATATATATATATATATATATATATATATATATATATATAAAATATATATATATATATATATATATATATATATATATATATATATATATATATATATATATATATATATATATATATATATATATATATATATATACATATATATACATATATATATATATATATATATATATATATATATATATATATATATATATATATATATATATATATATATATATATATATATATATAAATGTGGTCGCCGTGGCTCAGTCGGTAGCGCCTCCGACTCTGAGGCGTCAGGTCGAGGGTTCGCGCCCCGTCACGGTCTGAGGTTAGCAAAGGCATGCACTCAGCGTAAGGATTACATTTGCCAAAACAAGTCCTTCGCAAGAAGGCAACCGTCCTAGCCCTTGGTTGATAAGGGAGTCCGTGACGTAAAACCGGAACCGGATATATATATATATAAATATATATATATATATATATATATATATATATATATATATATATATATATATATATATATATATATATATATATATATATATATATATATATATATATATATATATATATATATATATATATATATATATATATATATATATATATATATATATATATATATATATATATATATATATATATATATATATATATATATATATATATATATATATATATATATATATATATATATATATATATATATATATATATATATATATATATATATATATATATATATATATATATATATATATATATATATATATATATATATATATATATATATATATATATATATATATATATATATATATATATATATATATATATATATATATATATATATATATATATATATATATATATATATATATATATATATATATATATATATATATATATATATATATATATATATATATATATATATATATATATATATATATATATATATATATATATATATATATATATATATTAGTAGTAAATTGTTGCATGCAGTGAAGAGTTTGTATGAGGGCAGTAGAGCTTGTGTTAGGGTAGGGAATGAAGTGAGTGAGTGGTTTCCAGTGAGTGTGGGACTGACACAGGGATGTGTGATGTCACCATGGCTGTTCAATTTGTATATTGATGGAGTTGTAAGAGAGGTGAATAAGAGAGTGCGTGGTCGAGGTTTGAGAATGGTAAATGGGGATGATAACGAGTGGGAGCTGAATCAGTTGCTGTTTGCAGATGATACTGTGGTGGTGGCAGATTCAGAGGAAAAGCTGTGTCAGTTAGTGTCAGAATTTGGAATGGTGTGTGAGAGAAGGAAGTTGCGAGTGAATGTGGGAAAGAGTATGGTTATGAGGTGTAGAAGAAATGAGAATTGAATGTTATGTTGAATGGAGAGACACTTGAGGAAGTTAATCAGTTTATGTATTTAGACTCGGTTATAGCTGCAAATGGTGGAGTGGAAGCAGATGTGTGTCACAGAGTGAATGAAGGATGTAAAGTGTTGTGTGCATTGAAAGGAGTGATGAAGAATAGAGGGTTGGAAATGAATGTTAAGAAAGTTCTGAATGAGAAAGTGGTTGTGCCAACTGTGATGTATGTATCAGAGTTATGGGGTATGAAAGTAAGTGAGAGACGGAAACTAAATGTGTTTGAGATGAAATGCCTGAGGAGTATGATTGGTGTATCTCGATTGGATAGGGTTAGGAATGAAGTGGTGAGAGCAAGAACGGGTG
>JAXCGZ010009697.1:20000-35000 GCA_037179515.1 Halocaridina rubra | reverse complement strand
TTCCCACATTCACTCACAACTTCCTTCTCTCACATTCCATTCCAAATTCTGACACTAACTGACATAGCTTCTCCTCTGAATCTGCCACCACCACAGTATCATCTGCAAACAGCAACTGATTCAGCTCCCACTCGTTATCATTCCTATCTACCATTCTCAAACCTCGACCATGCACTCGCTCATTCACCTCTCTTATGACTCCATCAGTATACAAATTGAACAGCCATGGTGACATCACACATATCTGTCTCACCCCCACACTCAATGGAAACCACTCACTCACTTCATTCCCTACCCTAACACAGGCTATACTGCCCTCATACAAACTCTTCACTGCTTGCAACAGTCTACATCAATTCCATATAACCTCAAAACATTTCACATTGCCTCTCCATCAACTCTATCATACGCTTTCTCTAGATCCAAAAATGCAAAATACACATCCTTTCCCTTTGCTATATATTTCTCACTTAACTGCCTAACTAACTATAAAAATCTGATCTATGCAACCTCTACCTCTCCTAAAACCACTCTGCACTTCCGCAATCACATTTTCTGTCTTATCCCTAATCCTATTAATCAGTATCCTACCATATACTTCTACCACACTCAACAAACTTATACCCCTAAAATTACTGCATCCCTTTACCTTTGCATAGGGGCACTATACAAGCAATCACCCATTCCACTGACACCATTGACAACATGAAGCATAAATAACACACTCTCACTAACCATTCCAATGCAGTCACTCCCCCTTCTTTCAACATATCCGCTCTCACACCATCCATTCCAGTTGCTTTACCTGCTTTCATTTCATCCAATACCCTTTCCACCTCCTCTCTTGTAATCTTTTTCTCATTTTCGTTTCCCATTACTGGCACTTGAACACCCCCTATTACCACTATAGCTACCTCTATATCTTCCTCAACATTCAGCAACCACACAAAATATTCTGCCCATCTTTTCCTTGCATCATTCCCTCTTAACATCTGTCCATTCACATCTTTCACTGTCTCTTCCATCCTCGATCCACCCCTCCTTACTCTCTTCACTTCTTTCCAAAACTTCTTTTTATTCTTATCTTATGACCTACTACAATCCTGTCCCCACCTAACATTTGTCAAACTCATCTCTTCCTCTACCTTCCGGTTGGTTTCCACATTTTTTCCCTATATATTTCATACTTCTCCCTACTGTTACACTGCAGCCATTCCTCAAAAGCCCTCTTTTTCTCTTCCACCTTCATTTTCACCCTTCTATTCCACCACTCGCTGCCTTTCCTCATGCCGCCTTCAACAAACCTCTTTCCACACACATCACTTGCATGTCCCATAAAACCTTTTTTCATCAACCCATATTCCTCCTCTAACTCCCCAACTTATCTTTCTTTCACCCGGTCATATGCCACTTTCAACCTGTCCTGATATTCCTGTCTCTTCTCTGACTTTTTCAACTCTGCTACCTTCACCACTTTCCTTCTTCATCCCCCCACATTATTTCCCTATTCATTTGCTACTACCACTTTTGCTTCAAACAAAAATTGATCAGACATCCCAGCAGCCACACCCCTAAATGCATGCACATCTTTCACTCTACCAATAATTCTCTTTGATACCAAAACATAATCCATCAATGCTCTCTCTTTCACTCTTCCATTTGCCACCCTTATCCATGTATACTTATTTATAAACTTCTTCTTGAAGACTCTATTACCTATCACCAACTCTTGCTCCACACACATATTTAACAGTCTCTCGCCACTCTCATTCTCAAATGGTACCCCATACTTTCCTTCAACACCTTCTACCTCTCCATCACCCACTCTAGCATTCAAGTCACCCAACACAACTACTTAGTTCCTTCTACTCAGACCATCCACACACCTATTATACTCATTCCAGAATTCTTCTCGCTCTTTCTCACTTTTCTCACGTCCTGGCCCATACGTACTAACAAGAGCCCAACATTCCTTGCCCATCCTAACCCTTACCCACATCAGCCTATATGCCACTTCTCTCCATTCCACTACCTTATTTACCATCCATTCACTAAGCAATAATGCCACACCTTCTGTCGCTCTCCCCCTTTCAACCCCAGACACCCTACCTATCACCTCACCAAATGCCACTTCTCCTTTTCCTTTCATCTTCGTCTCACACAATGCCAATACATCCATCCTCCTCCTACCAAACATATATCCGATCTCACATATTTTGCTCCCTATTGTACTACAACCAGGCACATTTAGACACCCCAAAACTAGAGGTTGGAGAGAAGTTACTCTCCCTGTTACTCCCCTTCTTCTTTGATGTCTCGCATGAGGTTAATATAAGGGGGGATTCCCGATCCCCTCGCCCCATCTACTTTTTGTCACCTCTTACGACACAAAGGGAATACGTTGGGACTATTGTTGGATAATAATAATAATAATAATAATAATAATAATAATAATAATAATAATAATAATAATAATAATAATAATAATAATAATAATAATAATAATAATAATAATAATAATAATAGTAATAATAATTGTAATGATAATTATAACAATTAATATAGTAATAACTATAATAAATTGATGACAGGACTAAAATACCATTTAGCCATTATTTTAAACTACAAGGTTTGCAAAATTTAAATCCCTCTCTGATTCTAAAGCATTTAATACTATAGCCAGAGTTGTCTTCCTTATCAAATAATTTTTACTAACCCTTGGAAAAGTACCATGACATTGTAAGGATTAAAACATGCTCTGAAAAAGACTCTCTCCTGGTGAAAGATTTTTGGACCTCTTTGGGAGTCAAGTTTCTTGTTTTTCTTCTTCTTGTGATTTATCTCCGTCAAAGTAAGCTTCACAACATGATGAGGAAGGATGACATCTGATGACTCGGTTGCCATGGGAAAATGTACTTACAGTTGAGGATCATATCCTGTGTAAAGACTTGTTCCTCAATGAGAGGCATATTCTTTACGATATGCATCGTATCCATAGATTTCTTCCCTACCATATCACACACACACACACACACACGCACACACACACACACACACACATATATATATATATATATATATATATATATATATATATATATATATATATATATATATATATATTATTTTTTCTTTCTTTCTTTCTTTTTTGTTAAGAGTGTGACACCGGGACAGGCAGAAACTGCCCTCATCAATAAAGGCAGGGGCACGAGAAAATACCAAGACGAAGGAAAAGAAAAAGGTTAAGGGCAAGGCAGAGATGAGGTAATGCCACACAAAGGAAAACGACAGACAGAAAAAACAGTCAAAGTAAAGAGGACCCAGAGATATGGAGGACTAGGCTATGAGATGACGATAGATCTGCCTTTTGAAGGATGAAAGGTCATAAGAATTAGGAAAGACAGAAGGAGGAAGAGAGTTCCAGAGTCTGGAGGTAGATGGGAAGAAGCAGTCGCTGCACCGACCAATCCGCGAGCCACAAATCTCCACACAGTACCTATAAGATGAGGCCGCTTGGCGAGTGTTACGTGGCCTCGGCAGTGGAGGAGGGATGCAACTCGCCAACTCATCAGAGCAGCGATGGAAGTAGTAGCGATAGAAAAGCGAAAGGTAAGATACCTTACGTCAAAGAGAGAGAGAATCCAGGTTAGAAGTAAGAGAAGGATCATTAATGAGTCTGAGTGCCTTAGATTCAACCCTATCGAGAAGATAAGTAAAGGAAGAAGCACCCCAGATGTGTGAGCAGTATTCTAAGCAGGGGCGGATAAGACCTTTGTAAATTTTAAGTAACTGCAATGAGGAAAAGTAATAACGAAAACGAAACAAAACACCCAATTTTTTGGATGAAGATTTAGAAATTTGGATTATGTGATTCCTCCAAGACAAGTTAGAGGCTATATGGATTCCTTATATATTGACAGAGTTAAGAGGGTAAATTTCATTAGTTTCGAAGATAATAGGGTTATCAGGAGGAGAAGAAGATAAAGAGATGGTCAGAAACTGTGTCTTGGAGGCATTGAATTTAACTAAATTTTGAGAGCCCCATTCAGATACTCTCTGCAAATCGGAGTTAAGAGTAGAAGAAAGAGTGATACGAGATTGATTACGAGTAACAGATGAAGGTTGTGAAGAAAAGGCGGAGGAAAAGTGAAGGGTAGAATCATCGGCAAAGGCATGAAGAAGAGATGAAGATGGGGATTGTAGAAGAACATTGATGAAGAGAAGGAAGAGAGTAGGTGAAAGAACAGAGCGCTGTGGAAAACCAACCTTAAACAGAGAAAGGGCTAGATGTCGCGCCATCAACAACTACAGATATAGAACGGTCAGTAAGAAAACTGGAAATCAGAGAACAGACAGAAGGGGTAAATCCATAGGCAGGGAGTTTGGCCAACAGAGCCTTGTGCCAGACTCTGTCAAAAGCCTTAGAGATATCAAGGGCGACGACAAAGGATTCCCCATAGTTCCTCAGAGAAGATGACCATGCATGAGTAAGATAGGACAGGAGATCACCAGTGGATCTTGCCTTGCGGAAGCCGTACTGGTGATCGGAGATAAGTGAGTTAGATTCAAGGCGTTTCAAGAAGTGAGCATTGAGCAAAGTTTCGAAAACTTTAGCAATAGAGGAGGTTAGAGCAATAGGCCGGTAGTTAGAAGGAATAGAGCGGTCACCCTTCTTAGGAACAGGTTGAACTAGAGCATGCTTCCAAGATGAAGGATAGATACTGGTTGACAGAATGAGGCGAAAAAGACGGCAAAGCACGGGAGCCAGTTCATCCGCAAACTCCATAAGGAACTTTGCAGGGATACCATCGGGACCAGATGCCTTGTTTGTCTTTAGTGTGCGAAGAACCTTATGAACTTTGCGTGAAGAAAGGATAAGGGAGGGCATAGGGTTAGAGAGGGGAAAAGACTGAGGAACAAGTGCGCTGGAATCGTTGATAGAAGAGTTGGCAGAAAAATGAGAGCCAAGGAGAGTGGCTTTGTCAGTGGGAGAGCAAGCTATAGAACCATCAGAACAAATGAGAGGGGGAAAGCTTGAGTTACAGAAGTTTTTGGAGAGGTTTTTGGCTAAGGACCAGAAGCATTTGTCAGTGGGAGAGGAGTTAAGGTCATCAACTTTCCTTCTTACAAAGGAAGCCTTAGACCTTCGAATCTGAGCTGTACAGCGATTCCTAGCTATAATAAAAGCAGAGCGAGTTAAATTGGAAGGAGAGGCTTGGTAAGATTGGTGAGCCTGATTCCTAGCCTGGATAGCCATGGAGCAGGCATGGTCAAACCAAGGTTTAGGGGGAGAGAAAGTTTTTGTAGAAGAAGGGATGTACGCATCCATTCCCGCGGTCATGATCTCGGCAACTTTTACAGCTACCCGATCAGGGTTGCGGGACCGAAAGCAGTAGTCATCCCATGGAAAGTCAAAGAGAAAGTTACACATATTTTCATATTGGGTTCGCTCGAAGTGCCAAAGGCGGTGATGAGGAGGAGGGATTGGTGGTGGGGGAGCAAAAATGGAAGAGACAGAGATCATGGAGTAGTCAGATTTACCAAGAGGGGAAAGCACAGAATAAGAGTAGTTTGAAGGATTAGAAGTAAAAAATAGGTCAAGAGTGTTTGCAGCATGTTCGTGACGATCAGGAACACGAGTAGGATGTTTGATAATTTGCTCCAGATCGTGAGTAATAGAGATAGCAAGAGCCTCACTTCCTCCCACATCAGTGTGAGAAGAATGAAGCCACTCACTGTGGTGTACATTGAAGTCTCCAATGTAGAGAACTTAGGCATGTGGGTGAGAAAATAGCAAGGACTCATGGCAAGAGGAGAGATATTCAAAGTATATATATATATATATATATATATATATATATATATATATATATATATATATATATATATATATATATATATATATATATATATATATATATATATATATATATATATATAAGTAGTCGCCGTGGCTCAGTCGGTAGCGTCTCCGACTCTGAGGCGTCAGGTCGAGGGTTCGCGCCCCGCCACGGTCTGAGGTTAGCAAGGGCATGCACTCAGCGTAAGGATTACATCTGCCAAAACAAGTCCTTCGCAAGAAGGCAACCGTCCTAGCCCTTGGTTGATAAGGGAG
The DNA here is from genome assembly GCA_037179515.1 of Halocaridina rubra. NCBI lineage: Eukaryota > Metazoa > Arthropoda > Malacostraca > Decapoda > Atyidae > Halocaridina > Halocaridina rubra. The sequence goes on along the minus strand of JAXCGZ010009697.1, from coordinate 28,885 downwards.
TCCGTGACGTAAAACCGGAAAATATATATATATATATATATATATATATATATATATATATATATATATATATATATATATATATATATATATATATATATATATATATATATATATATATATATATATATATATATATATATATATATATATATATATATATATATATATATATATATATATATATATATATATATATATATATATATATATATATATATATATATATATATATATATATATATATATATATATATATATATATATATATATATATATATATATATATATATGTATATGTATATATATATATATATATATATATATATATATATATATATATATATATATATATATATATATATATATATATATATATATATATATATATATATATATATATATATATATATATATATATATATATATATATATATATATATATATATATATATATATATATATATATATATATATATATATATATATATATATATATATATATATATATATATACATATATATATATATATATATATATATATATATATATATATATATATATATATATATATATATATATATATATATATATATATATATATATATATATATATATATATATATATATATATATATATATATATATATATATATATATATATATATATATATATATATATATATATATATATATATATATATATATATATATATATATATATATATATATATATATATATATATATATATATATATATATATATATATATATATATATATATATATATATATATATATATATATATATATATATATATATATATATATATATATATATATATATATATATATATATATATATATATATATATATATATATATATATATATATATATATATATATATATATATATATATATATATATATATATATATATATATATATATATATATATATATATATATATATATATATATATATATATATATATATATATATATATATATATATATATATATATATATATACATATATATATATATATATATATATATATATATATATATATATATATATATATATATATATATATAACCAAATAAGCACATTACATATGTGAAAACAGGAATCATTTTTTACCCCGACCGGGACTCGAACCTAGGACTTATAATTACTAAGTCAAGTCGCTACCAACTACACATCACAGAAGGTTAAAAAGGAATCCAACCTTATAGCTTATATCTGCTATACTTAGGAATGAACGCATCCTATCTGAATGCCACTATGTTCATATTACAGATTCGCCAACCTCACTCGTGGCTTCATTTTCGCATTTAATTCAATTCCAAATCTCATTCGGGTCATACAATAACCAAATAAGCACATTACATATGTTTTCATATATGTAATGTGCTTACTTGGTTATTGTATGACCCGAATGAGATTGGGAATTGAATTAAATGCGAAAATGAAGCCACGAGTGAGGTTGGGAATCTGTAATATGAACATAGTGGCATTCAGATAGAATGCGTTCATTCCTAAGTATAGCAGATATAAGCTATAAGGTTGGATTCCTTTTTAACCTGCTGTGGTGTGTAGCAGGTAGCGCCTTGACACTGTAATTATAAGTCCTAGGTTCTAGTCCCGGTCGGGGTAAAAAAAATTTTCATGTATATGTATATATACATATATATATATATATATATATATATATATATATATATATATATATATATATATATATATATATATATATATATATATATATATTGGCAGAAATATAAATAGACAGATATAAAGTTAGTCATATACATATTTAGATGGATAGATAAGTATACTAAGAGTGTACTTAAAATAAGGATGAAAATAAATGTCCTTATGACCCACTGCAGGTTGAGGAAAAGGGAAGAAGAAGAGGAAAGACTTCAGCGGAAGTTAGCTAACAAATGGCTAAAGTTTAAGGTTCCTCTCTCTCTCTCTCTCTCTCTCTCTCTCTCTCTCTCTCTCTCTCTCTCTCTCTCTCTCTCTCTCTCTCTCTCTCTCTCTCTCTCTCTCTCTCTCTCTCTCTCTCTCCATATCAAAAGTTTCCTTCAAGGAAACATTTAGTATTATGAAGTGTGAGCAGATTCCCTGAACCTCATCATACAAAGTTCGATTTGTTTATTTGATAAATTATGAAGGAATAATGAAAAAATAAATATAAAAAAGTCTGGGAAATTTAAAAGATAAAGATTACTGAGAGAGAGAGAGAGAGAGAGAGAGAGAGAGAGAGAGAGAGAGAGAGAGAGAGAGAGAGAGAGAGAGAGAGAGAGAGAGAGAGAGAGAGAGAGAGAGAGAGAGAGAGAGAGGAGAGAGAGAGAGACTTCAGATAAGACTGACAGAGGTTTGATTATTTTTTCACAAAATGAAATAAATAGCACAGCTTCATAACCTTTTACCATAGCTTCTTATGCATTTTTCTTCATGAGTGTGACACCGGGATAGGCAAATGCTCCCCTCATCAATAAAGGCTCGGGCACGAGAAAACAAGACGAAGGAAAAGAAAAAGGTTAAGGACAGGGCAGAGATGAGGCGATGTCACACAATGGAATACGATAGGCAGAAAAAACATTCAAAGTACAGAGGACCCAGAGATATGGAGGACTAGGCCCTGAGATGGCGATAGTTCCGCTTTTTGAAAGATGAAAGGTCATAAGAATTAGGAAAGACAGAGGGAGGAAGAGAGTTCCAGAGTCTGGAGGTAGATGGAAAGAAGCAGTCGCTGCACCGACCAATCCGCGAGCTACAAATCTCCACACAGTACCTGTGAGATGAGGCCGCTTGGCGAGTGTTACACGGCCTCGGCAGTGAGGGAGGGATGCAACTCGCCAGCTCATCAGAGCAGTAATGGAAGTAATAGCGACAGAAAAGAGTAAGGAAAGATATTTTACGGCGAAGAGAGAGAGAATCCAGATTAGAAGTAAAGTGGGGTACAGACGATCATTATTACTGTCAGTAGAAATACTGGCACTATTCTATTGGTGTGAACTATTACGTCCATATGATGGACACACCGACAGTAATAATGACAGTACAGGGAAATACTGTCAGTAATATTGATCGTCTGTTTAGCCCTTAAGAGAAGGATCATTAATGAGTCTGTCTGCCTTAGCTTCAACCCTATCAAGGAGATAAATATGAGAAGAAGCACCTCAGATGAGCGAGCTGTATTCTGAGCTGTTACGGATAAGACCTTTATAGATTTTAAGTAACTGTAAAGAGGAAAACTAATGACGAAAACGAAACAGAACCCCCAATTTTTTGGATACAGATTTAGAAATTTGGATTATGTGATTCCTCCAAGACAAGTTAGAGGCTATATGGATTCCTAATATGCTGATGAAATTAAGAGGGTAAATTTCGTTAGTTTTAATGACAATAGGGTTATCAGGAGGAGAAGAAGATAAAGAGATAGCCAGAAACTGTCTTGGAGGCATTGAATATAACTAAATTTTGAGTGCCCCACTCAGATACCCTCTGCAAATCAGAGTTGAGAGAAGAAGAAAGAGTGATTCGAGACTGATTACGAGTATCAGATGAAAGTTGTGAAGAAAAGTCAGAGGAAAAGTGAAGGGTAGAATGTCTATCAACTATTTCTATTTCTGTTTATCTATTTAACAATAATTATCTTCGATTTTCCCGTTTGTTGGGTTAAAAAGAGTCAGTGACCCTCACCTTTATGAATAGGAGGGCAATGAGACACATATACCATCCAGTGCCAGTTGGAATCGCCTTTCCAAACGCCAACGAGATGGAGACAAGGACGCCCTCGTCTTCAAGGCCAACCCCACTACTACTAGATGTGAAGACGGCCTCCTGCCGGTTCCGGCGACCTCCCCACAAAAACATCAACAACAACAATTATAACCATAATAAAAGATATACCAAATTACTACTACTACTACTACTACTACTACTACTACTACTACTACTACTACTACCTATAATAATAATAATGATAATAATAATAATAATAATAATAATAATAATAATAATAATAATAATAATAATAATAATAATAATAATAATAATAATAATAATAATAATAATAATAATAATAATAATAAATAATAATAATAATAATAATAATAATAATAATAATAATAATAATAATAATAATAATAATAATAATAATGATAATAATAATAATAATAGTAATAATAATAATAATAATAATATCATGAGAATTATTAGAGATTGGCTTTGAAGAAGTAATTAAGAGTTATAATCTAAAATTACAGTATAAGTGTACATCCTATAGAATGTCAACCTTTTATTTGTTTGATGATTAATAATTAATAATTAATATAATTGATTACTAAATAATGTATGTGCTCAAACAAATGTTTTTTTATGTCTTAAGACACGTGAAGAAAGTGAACAGGCTGCATTGCGGTTGTATACCAAGTAATCAAGCCTGATTGTGTATGAACTATCATCTAAGCTAGCCTCATGCACCATATGTCATGGCAAAAGACCGTAGAATGAATATGGAAGATATTATGCAAGTGAAATACTTCATTTGTAAACACTGAAATAAAAAAAAATCGGTATCTCCTTCAATGCAAGTATAAATATTTTAATTTTAAAGTTGCATGCAAGTCCTCTAATTCTAAATATCTTTATATAAATATTTGACGCCACGATAATATACAGAATTATTGGGAATACGAATTGGAAGTCATTTATAAACAGAAATTGACTGACCTAAAACCGTTCAGACAGCATCGTACCACTAATGTGTTTAGAAAGCATGACTTCAGTAGTGTCAAACGGAACTTAACAGAACTCAATGGACTCAACTAGTGAATGTGTTAAACTAAAGTTTCATCAACAAAATTGGCCTTAGCTACCCACACAATAGGGAGAAAATCCTTTATTTATTCCCAAAAGAAATTTCAGCTTCCTAGATCTAGTTAAAAATTGCCGAAATGGCACCTTTGTTTCTCGCTCAAGTTTTAGACGTGTATGATTTGTGCGATTTTAGTCAGTGTTGCCGTCTGAATAACACAGCATTTTGCATTTCTCACATTTAAGAATTTACTTGAAAAAGGTCCTTAGTATCAATAATATGTACTTTAGGCTACAGTGATATAATCAGTGAATGTTTATATTGCCAAATATTCAATGGAAATAAATATCAAAAGATCTGCACTGAAATTTCATCGTAGTGTCAAGGTAAGCTGCTGCCACGTAACAGAAATATGCCTTGAATGGTGAGTACATAACCTATATGTGATGTTCTCTTAATTGTGATATTTATTATTGATATTTACATTAATCACTTATATAATTGATCATTAAATAATGCATTTATGTGCACCGTACATGAATTCATTTAATTTGTATTTATTTTATTCAACTTATCTTTAGTATATATATATATATATATATATATATATATATATATATATATATATATATATATATATATATATATATATATATATATATATATATATATATGATTCTTTGTAAAAATAAGGCTCGCTACCAAACATACATGAATATGAAATGGTTAAATCACGGGTGAATGATAATATGTCAAGCCATAACTAAACTGGTCATGTCCAGTTTTTAGTCAATGACTCTAATACAATTAGTTAGTCCTGCATTTTATTAGTCGTAGAAACCCCAAAACCATCGTTAGTTCATTAGTTAAGTATTCTTGAGAGATGATGGAATGATTGAAAAGAAAGTATGTGAGATATTTGATAAACAAAAAATAAAATTATATAGATAGACCTATTCTCGCTCTTATCTGATCACGCACGAGGAGCTTTATTGCAACTGAAATGATGGTAAGAAGAGGTTGGGTGTGTGCAAAAATAAATCATTTTCTGGTGCCTTGAAAGGAGCCCTAAAAATAGTAAACATCTACGTTTTTGGATGTGATTTCCAGTCAACTGTTGAGGACGAGCAAGGATTCTGTGAAAATACTTCAGAGTTAAATTTGAAGAGTGAAGACAGTAAGTCATTTAGAGCTAATGAAGATAAACTTATAAATCCTGATTTTAGATAGATGGTGTAGTTATAAGAAGGTTTTATAATTCCGTTCAAAATAATACAAAATAAAACAAGGCAATAAGTGAACTAACGTAATATCAGAGAAATACTTCCTTTAATTGTAACTCCATGAGAAATAATGCCGATTCTGTAAATAAAATACTAGAAAGTAACGACCTTGTTTTATTACAAGAAATAATTTTGCCAAAGTAGGATATTATCTTTCTTTATATGCTTAACGATGAATTCTATTTAGTTGCTGTGTCAAGTGGATGCGGCTGGTCGCAGGTGAATGGGTGCTGTTTCATCCTGTCCCCTAGCTCAGTGATTGGTCCGCCGATAATAATAATAAACTTTATTTCCATTTTACAATGGGTATTCGTCAGCCAGGGCAAGCCCCAACCCCCCACTGTGATGTCCACCCACAGCAGTTCCTGCCAGTAAACAGCTTAAACTCTCGGTCTTGGACGGGGACCGATCTTTCGACCTCGTGAATGCGAAGCCAGCGCGTTACCACTGTAACTCTCGTTTATAAACCTAACCAATCTAACCTAACCTAACCTTTGTTGGTAAACAAAGGCCAAAGCCTAGTGCTATCAGAACTTTCAAACTCAGAAGTATTGTTGGTATTCGGGAGTATATAATACATACTCTTTATAACCATATATTTGTTTAGGTTATGTTAGGTTAGGTTAGGCTTAAAAACGAAAGTTCCAGCCAATGAGAGAGAGAGTAGTGAGGCAGGCGGAGTTTTATCGGCGGACCAATCACTGAGCTAGGGGACAGGAAGAAACAGCACGCATTCAACTGCGACCAGCTGCTCCCGTGTCAAGTGAACTTAGTCATTTGGGTTCTTTTCTGGGAGACCTATTGAGGTGGTTGATAATGTATTGGAGTAAATCTATTAATAAAATGACTGTTATCTGTCTTGAAGATCATATTCTTTATTTTATATTGATTAATGGTGCTTAGGATATTCTAATGCTCAACCTTTATCTACCTCATGACTCCCATACGCCTGACTTACTATGCAAATATAGAATTATTTTAGCTGAAATTGCTGTTTTTTGCAAGTCCAATAAGATCATTAAAACAATAATGGTTGGGGAATTTGGCATGGCCTTAAAGAATTTTCCCATAAATTATCATCAACAGTTGCAGACGTTGTTGGACATATCTTAGTCTTGCTCATAACGCTACTTCATGGCTGGCCCATGTAGCAGCATCAAGCTATAATTAGCCGGTTATATATAGATTATGACATTGAATTTGACTCTAATATACATACTCAAGAGAGTAAAAATTCTGCGTTTGCATTGGATATTTTTGTCTGGTGGTATACACTGTCGAAATCTGACAGATAAATACAAGCATGATGTAATGCTTGTATTTATGATTATGGAGCATTGTTATGCCATGAAAAAAAACGTGATAATGTCTTTCATAAGCATCTGTTAAGTGAAACATATGACTATTTTCTTCAGGCACTGCATGACTCTTCAAGAGAATTTAAAATAATTCTTAAAACGAAGATTAAAAGCCATTCCAGTTGGAATACTAATTGCAAGAATATTCTTTCCATTGCTAGAGAGAAATTCCTGAAATAGAAGGCTAAAGATAATTGTAGAATGGATTGAGAATTTGAATTAATGCAAGAGATTCGCAAATACTTTAAAAATAGTTTTTTAGAGAGTAAAGGGGAGTTTACAGGGTCAAACGGTTCGTCGAACGCGGTTCGACAGACAAGTGTTTGAAGTGATGTTCGAACGTGTGAACGGGGTATTTGGTTGTCGAACACGTCCCGTGTTCGACAACCAAATACCCCGTTCACACGTTCGAACATCATTTCAAACACTTGTCTGTCGAACCGCGTTCGACGAACCGTTTGACCGTGTAAACCCCCTTAAGAAAAATGAGGAAATTCGTAGAAATCAAGGCCTTGTTAATTCATTCTCTAAGAAAAATATGAACCCATTCTGGAAAGATGTCAAGAAAATTAAAGGTGGATATACTCATTTAGATATTACCAAACTAGATAAAATTTCAAATTAGAATGGCATTCTGCGAGTGTTCAATGCCAAATTTCAAAATGCATCTAATAATTCCAGACTTTAGGCGATCCCAGGTGGATTTAATACAAAACTACTTAATGAGAAAAATAGCCATATACGATGCAGGAAAGTTTATGATTATCATGTAAAAAAGGCTCTTGGCAATTTTAAACCTGGAGCTGGTAATGACAATATACACTCTAATCATCTGAAATATGGTCCACATTGTTTACATGCCTTTATTGCTAGACTTTTCAAATATTCTTGAGTCACTCGTTTGTGCCTAATGAGATGCTAATAAGACAGTTAACACCCATTCTGAAGAACCAATGGGGGAGATCTTTCTGTAATGATATCTTCAATCTTTCAAAAGATCATGGCGTAATTGATGCGTAAATATCAATAAAAGTCAGTTTTGGATCAGAAAGGGTGTTTCATCACAAATGCTAACAACTATTCATAAAAAAGTGTTAGCCGGAAGCGACTGGGTGCAGCCCTTGATCTTTAACATGCTCCACCCACAAGCAGCTGATTTGCCTACGCTCCGCCTCCCTTCCCCCTCCTCGCTCGGCGTCAGTGTTGAAACCATCATGGAGTCTAATAAGTGTGTGTATTGTGGAAAGGATTTTGTAAATAAATACACGAAAAAGTGAAATTTAGTTGAACAACATGGAGATACTAGCAAAGTAAAACCTGGAAAGTCTATCCCTAACCTAGCCAAACCTAACCTAGGTTAGGTTAGGTTAGGATAGGTTTTACCTGGGGAGCTTCTCCATGTTGTTCAA
>JAXCGZ010009697.1:12500-15000 GCA_037179515.1 Halocaridina rubra | reverse complement strand
GTCATTTACATATACAAGGAACAAAAGTGGCCCTAAAACTGAACCCTGTGGAACTCCACTACTAACTCTTCTCCATTCAGACACTGAGTGTCTTACTCTAACCCTCTGTTCCCTTCCTTCTAAGTAAGTTTTTATCCATTCCAAAACATTCCCACCTGTTCTAGCCATTGATTACAGCTTCCTAATAAGTCTCCCATGTGGAACAGTGTCAAACGCTTTCTGGAAGTCTAGGAATATGCAGTCTGCCCAGCCCTCTCTTTCCTGTAAGATTTGGCTTACCTCATCATAAAATTCTAATAAGTTTGTTACTGTTGATCTACCTTCTCTGAAGCCATGTTGCCTCACTGACAAAAAGTTGAAGGATTCCAAGTGAAGAGAGATATGTTTCTTTAGTAGTTTCTCCATAACTTTGCAAACTATGCTGGTCAAGGAAACTGGTCTATAGTTCAGAGCCGTATCCCTCCTTCCCTTTTTGAAGATGGGTATCACATTTGCTTGTTTTCAGCATCTTGGAATCTCCCCCGACTCCAGTGACTCCTTAATTATGATACTTAGTGCCACTGATATTGTGCTTGCGCATTTTTTAAGCACATGAGGGGATATGTCATCAGGACCTGTAGCTTTATGAACATCTAAATCCATCAGCGCTTTGCATACCTCTGTGGCTGTAAGGTTGATGTTTTCTAATACCGGCCCTTGAGCTTCTATCACTGCAATCTTAGGGGGTGGGGTATTTTCTACTGTAAATACTGACTGAAACTCCTTGTTCAATTCTTTGCAGATCTCTTCATCCGTCTCAGTGATGCTTCCATCCGCTCTCTTTAGCCTTAAAACCTGTTCTTTTACCTTCAGTTTTCCTCTGATAAAGCTGTGGAAAAGCTTGGAATTTTCTTTAGCCTTCCTGGTGATGTCCCTCTCATAGTCTCTCTCTGCCTCTCTCCTTTTACTTAGGTAGTCATTTCTTGCTCTTTTGTAGGTTTGCCAGGCATTTATGTTTTTTCTCTCCACTCCTTAGCTCTTTTACACCCATTATCGAACCATTTCTCTCTGTCATGAATTACACCTACTTTGGTGACAGGTATGCAGCAATCTACTATCTTCCCATATTTCTCACAAAAGATGTCATACATTTCTTGTACAGATTTGTTGTAAAATAAGGTTCTCCAGTCAATAACTACAAAAAGCTCATTCATTTTGATGTAATCTCCTTTTGGATAGTTCCTCCTCATGTCCTCAATGCCTCTACTCTCAGGAAGAATATCTTCAATGATATACTCCATCAACAACACACAGTGGTCACTCTTTCCAATTGGTGGTTCATACTCAATTTTTTCAATATCCAACACATTATCTGTGAACACTAGATCAAGTAGTGATGGCTCATCCCCACCCCTGGCCTTTGTTGGTTCCATTACATGTTGGTGTAGGAAATTCCCTTGTACGCAATCTAGGAATCTTGCCCTGAATGAGTCCTCACCACTGTGTGGGTCAAGATTTATCCAATCTATCTCTTTATGATTAAAGTCTCCCATAATCAAAATCCTACATTTTTTTTCCCGTGCCATGTTAACAACTGAGTTTATGACTTCAATAGTACCTATATGACTTTCCTCATAAACTTCAAGCCTATTTTGGTTCCTTGGTGGGTTGTATGCAACAGTTATTATAATGCTCTCTGGCCCAGTATTTATGCGAGCAACAAGAAATTCCTTGAACTCATCTTCTATAGCCAAGTTTATTTCTTCGACTTGAATCCTTTCACTTATGAGCAGTGCTATCCCTCCACCAGTCCTCTAAGATCTTTCAACCCTTAGTATTCTGAAACCCTTAGGAAAAACTTTGACACTGTTTATGTCCTCACTCAACTTAGTCTCTGTAATTGCTACTATATCTGCCTTACTGTTGTGAATCCTATCTTTTAATTCTACTGCCTTACCAGCTAATCCATCAGCATTTGTGTATAACAATCTTAATGAGGCCCCATCCCCTGATCTTCTGTCATTATCTTCTTTATCTCCCCTTTGTCTGGAAGAACTCTGAAATTAAAATTTTTCTTCTCTTCTTCATTTCTTTCATCATTTAACCTTCTTGCCTCTTGCTACAAGTTTTTGATCTTTCCCATCTCTTCCTGTGTTCTGTATTGTCTAATGAACACTTCTTTGAATTCTTGAAGGTCTTTTAGACTTTTTTTCTCAACAATATTTCCCTACATGTTTCCCCTCTCTCAAAGGTTACTTTTGTTGGTCTCGGCTTTCCTTCCCTCGAATATTTACCTAGTTGGTGTATGTTTACAATATCCTCAGGACCACATACTACTCCAAGCTTTCTTATCAGGTCTACAGCCCTAGCTTTATTTTCTTCAAGTCTCCCCTGCCATGTTGGCTCCTGGGACTCGCTTATGCCTGAGATTACCACTGTCTTCTCCTTATCAAGTGCCTGTCTGATGAGTGGGTTTGCCCTTTCCATCACAACGTCTTTCATTTTTTCGATTACTGTCTCT
>JAXCGZ010009697.1:2500-7500 GCA_037179515.1 Halocaridina rubra | reverse complement strand
CAACCGTCCTAGCCCTTAGTAGAAAATGGAGTTCGTGACGTAAAACCGAAACCAATAATTATATAAGCACATTACTATATATGAAAACATGAATAATTTTTACCCCGACAGGAACTTGAACCTAGGACACATTATCTCTGTGCCAAGGCGCTACCAACTACACCACAGAAGGTCTTAAAAGGGAAACCAAACTTTGCAGGGCGAGGATCAGACATACGAATTGAACCGCCTCTCCTTCTGATTTAACTTCCTTTGCTTTTATCACAGCTAGGAATCGCTGTAATGTTCAGATTTAAAGGTCTCCGGCTTTTTCTTTAAGAAGGGAAGTTATTGGCCTTAGCATCTCTCCCACTGACAAATGTTTCGGGAGATTAGCAAAAAAAAAAAAAACTCTCCAAAAACATCTGTAACTCAGGTTTTCCTCCTCTCACTGGTCCTGATGATTCTATACCATGCTCTCCCACTGACAAACCTAAGCTCTTTGGCTCCCATTTTTATGCCAGCTCTTTCGTATGCAATTCGAGAGCACCTTGTCCTCGTACTTTTCCCCTCTCTAACCCTATGCCCTCCCATATTCCTTCTTCATGCAGAGTCCATAAGGTTCTTCACTCTCCTAAACACGAGAAAGGTATCTGGACTCCATGGTATCCCGGCACGGTTCCTTAAGGAGAGCAAACGAACTGGCTTAAATCCTTTGCCGCATTTTTTTAATTAGTCTCTCAACTAGTATCTCTCATTCATCTTAGAAGCATCCTCTAGTTCAGCCTGTTCCCGAGAAAGTCGACCACTCTAATCCTTCCACCTACTAACCTATAGCCCTTACCTCTTTTATGCTCTTATATCAGAGCATAAAAGCGCAGAGCAATATGGTGCTGGAAGTTCAACTTTATTTGTGCATATGCAGGATACTGGTCATCATATTAAATGGAGTGAGTCAACATTGCTATACAGAAATAATTGAAATACTTGAAGTAGCCATTGCAGCAAAATAAAAAACCTTATGCTTATCGAATGGACAATGGAGATCTGAAATAGTGCATGGAGCAATCTTAAAAGTCATTAATAAGATTATGCCAAATGATGACCTGCCACTTTACCTGAGCTCTGAGATTAATTCCATCGTGGATCCTCCTGGGAATCGTAGCTAGCAGCCTCTCCCCCATATCCTCTCACTACAGCTCTGTAAATATTATATCATTTGTGCCTGAAAATGACTGGAGTCCAGTCATAATATAGAGCCGATCTTTATTTTTCTTTGTATTTTACTTATCGGCCTATTCTACTTTGACTCGTCTATCTCCCTTATAAAGTTGATTAAGGCCATTGTATATAGAGAGTGAAATTTGGGGAAGGATTTAGGAGGCTGATGCACCACTCAAAACTAAAACAAAGACCCTCACATAACCAAATAGGAAAAGGGGAATTGCGAGCATAGGGACTTATACCATAATCACAATTAGTTCATTACCAGAAAAATGGAGGCCAATGAGGTGTGTGTGGTGACAACTATCAAGATGAGATTCCCAGAGATCACAAAGCTGGCAGGCTCTATGGTAATGCCATCATTACTAGGAGATATGTCACTGGACAGGTTATTGATATAGAAGCTGAATTGAGAACCAGTCACAAAGGCTACATCGAATTGAGTCTTTGCCCACATAATAACCCCAAGGAATTCATCACTCAAGAATTCTTTGACTAGTAAGTGCAGAACTTCATGAGATAGGAAATTTTTACTCCTGTATTACTTGAGGGAAAGGGGTAGAATGCATCCTCCATGTTCCCCTGCGTGTCATAAAAGTCGACTAAATAGGGCAGACCGCGGGGACTGGGAATCCTCTCATCTGTGTTTTTCATCCTACGAGTGCCCAAGAAATGTTGGGGTATTCTGGCAGGAGAGATCCAGCCAGAAACCTAGTAATTAGGTCTCTGAATGTGCGAAGTTGTGGTGTAGCCCTAAGTGAAATGAGAGGGAGGTGATAGGGTGCATGTATATGTAGAGAAAGATGAATGTACTTGCAATGAGTGAAACAAAGATAAAAGGGAATGGTGAGGTGACATTTGAGAACGTGGTAGGTAGGGTGTCTGGAGTTGAGAAAGGGAAAGGGAGAGAGGGAGTGGCTTTGTTGGTAAGTTGAAGAGATAAATTAGTATGTGGTAGAGTGGAAGGAGGTATCATTTCAAATAATAATGGCTAAAATGAGACTGGGTTGCGAGGTTTGGGTATTTGTAAGCACATATGGCCCTAGCAATGAAAAAGGTGAGGAAGAAAGAGAAGAATTTTGGATGAAATTTAACAAGTGTGTGAAAGACTCGGGAAGGAATCTGAATGTGGTGTTGATGGGAGCTTTGAATGCTGAAGTTGGGAATGAGCCAGTGGATGCTGTAATTGGGAAGTATAGAGTACCTGGCTGGAATGAGAGTGGAGAGAAAATGTTAGAAATGTGTATTGAGATAAAGAGATGTTGCTTTCCAATACTGAATAAAAAATAGAATGGACTTAAGTATACGTGTGTCAGAGTATATAATGGTAGAGTGGTATACAGAATATTAGTGGATTATGTTGTGATGGACAGAGGGTAACTGGAAGAGTAATGGCTGTAAATGTACTGAGAAGAGTTAGTGGTGGAATATCTAATCAATATTTAGCAGAAAGTAGATTGAGAGTGGGTGAAAAGTGGAGAAAAGGGAGAAACGAGAAAGGAAGAAAGGTGGTAAAAATGAGCGAATTTTATAAGAAAGAAAAAGACTAAATGTAAGGATAGTCTGAAGAAAGTATGGTGCATAGTGAAAGAGACAGAGGAGAAGGGGGTAGCAGAAGAATGGGATTATTTCAAGGAGGAAGTCGTGAAGTGTGCCGAGTCAGTGTGCTAAAAGAGACTACCTGGTGGAAATAAAAGGAAAGGTGGTGAAAGTTGGAATGAGCAGGTGAATGCAGTAGTGGCAGAAAGGAAGTAGGTATTTGAGGTATGGTTGCAGGTAGGTGATGTAAAGGCATATGAAAGGTATTATGCAAAGAGGAGGTTAATGAAGCGCTTGGCTAGGGAAGCAAAAAGAGAAGTGGATGTAAGATAGACTAGATGCTTGTCTGAGTATTTTGAAAGGAACAAAAGATGTTTTGGGAGGAAGTGAAAAGAGTGAGGAAAGGTGAGTCTGGTAGATAGGAGAGGGTGAAAAGGGCAGATGGGCAACTGCTAGCAGATGACATAAAGGTGAGAGAGAGATGAGTTGAATATTTCAAGGAACTGCTAAATAAGGAAGATGATAGAGAGGCAGACATTGTGTCTGTGGGAAATGAATGGGGAATGACAATGTTTGGTGATGAGAATGATAGACAAATAACAATAAGGAGGTATGTTTGGCATTGAGAGCAACAAAAGCAGGCAAAGCACCATGGATAGATGGGTGTCATACTAAATGCTTGTCAAAAGGTGGGGAGGTATTAGTGGAATAGATGGTTAGGATGTTGAATGTATGCTTCAGGAAAGGGGGGGTCCCAGTTGACTAGAGGAGTGCATGTTGAGTTTCACTTTACAAAGAAAAAGGAGATAAGTATGAGTGTAGTAATTTTAAAGAATTAGTTTGTCGAGTGTAGTTGGTAAGGTATATGGAAGAGTGTTAATTGAGAGAATTAGGAAAGGTACTGAGAGATTGATTGGGGAAGAACAGTATGGGTTCAGAAAAAAAATAGGATGTGTGGATCTGGTGTTTGAGGTAAGACAGCATGTGAGAAGTTCTAGGAGAGAGGTAGGGACACTTTTTGGGGTTTATTGGACTTAGAAATAGCACATGACAGGGTTGATAACGAGTGGTTGTGGAGTGTGTTGCGACTGTATGGAATAAATGGAAGCTTGCTCAGAGCAGTGAAGATTTTTTACATTAATAGTAGAGCATGTGTGAGAGTCGGGAATGGTATGAGTGATTGGCTTAAGGTGACTATAGGGTTACGTCAAGATTGTGTAATGTCTCTTTGGTTAGTTAATAGGTATATGGTTTGAGTGGTAATGGAAGTAAATGAAAGAGTATTACACAGAGGTTTGAAACTAGTGGGTGAGAATGGAAAGTTGTGGAAGCTGAATTAGTTGTTATTTGCAGATAAAACAGTACTGGTGGCTGATGCTGAGAATTAAACTGAATTGTATGGTGACTGAGACTGCTAAGGTGTGTGAGAGAAGGTGGTTGTGAGTTAATATTGGTAAATGTAGTCATGAGATGCACGAGAAGTGTTGGTGTTGGCAGATTAACTGTAGGAGTGAATGGGGAGTTGCTTGGAGAAGTTGAGAGTATTAAGTATCTCGGGTCGCATGTATCAAGGAGTGGACGAGTGGATGCAGAGGTAAGTCAGAGAGTGAAGGAAACAAGTAAATGTCTAGGTGAATTGAAAACTGTAATGAGAAATTGGCATTTGGGAATGAGTGCAAGGAGAAGGATATATGAAGAGGAGGTGTTTGAGAAGTATGATTGGTGTATCTAGAATGGATAGAGTAAGAAATGAGGATTGTCAGACAGATAATGCTGTTGAAAGGAAGCTGTCGGATAGGTTAGATCCAAGAGTGTTTAGGTGATTTGGACACATGGAAAGGATTAATGGTGAAAGAATAGTGAAAAGCGTGTAGAGTGCATAAGTGATTGGAGCTGGGTCAAGAGGAAGAGCCAGAATGAGATGGCTGGATGGCATGAAACGGGCACTGGATGACGTGAAATATCTGTAAAGCAGGAAAGAGATTGTGAAGAGATAGGTATGAGTGGAGGAAGA
The DNA here is from genome assembly GCA_037179515.1 of Halocaridina rubra. Lineage (NCBI taxonomy): Eukaryota > Metazoa > Arthropoda > Malacostraca > Decapoda > Atyidae > Halocaridina > Halocaridina rubra. The sequence continues at coordinate 2,744 of JAXCGZ010009697.1, read as the reverse complement.
TTGTGTATAGGTGCCACGGGCCAAAGGAATTTCTCGCACTTGCTGTCTCAGTGAACTGTGATGGATGGGTGTGAGGTTATGATACACAAAGGAAAAGGACAGACTGAAAGAACAGTCAAAGTACTTAGGGCCTACAGATATGGCAGGATTAGGCATGAGATGACAATAGCTTTGCTTTTTGAAGGAAGATAGATAATTAGAATGAGGAAGAACAGAAGGAGGAAGAGAGTTCCAGAGTCTGGAG
>JAXCGZ010009696.1:92500-94976 GCA_037179515.1 Halocaridina rubra | reverse complement strand
GCATACCCTGCCCCATCCAACTCTCCGTTTTAGCTCTCTGTTTCAAAAAAACTTAGTGTGGGAGGGAGCAAGGATCAGTATCCCACCCCATCCTGGTTACCCCTCCATTCGATTTTCTCCTAACTGGAAAAAAAACTATAATTACAATTCTATTCCCTGTATGTAGCAGGAAGCAAAGGAATAATAAATCTTCTAATATTTATGAAAGGGAAACAAAAACCTGCACGTGTCGAAGGAGGCTAAAAGAGATAGGTAGAGTAGTAGATGATAAACAAGCATTATGACCTATCTTCCCTCTGTGTCGTGAGGGGCGACTACAAGAGCCACGCTAGCAGAGAGCTATCAAGGCCTCTATTAGTATTTTTTCTTGGTCAAAAACGTATAGCACAATATTTTTCTTAATTAAGTCGAGGCCACCCTTACGAGATATGGCGGTGTATTGCGTCACAAGTGAGATAAGAGAAGATAAATATGCAAACTGATTTTCAATTATATTTTTAACCAATATCAGCTCTCTTTAGCTAGCAGTCACGTGTTCGCTATTCACTCTTCAGGAATTTATTCTTAACTATCTTCTCATTATTAGCAAAATAAGAAATAAAAATATAAATGTTGAAATATTATTGATATCGTACACAATGCCATCCTTTTTGAACACTTGAGTACGAGAGTACATACATTCATACACATACATACGTATACATGCAAAGACATAAGGAGACAAAGGTAGGGCAGTGGTTAAAGCTCTAGAATCAGAGTGACAAACCCGTATTGGGACAACCACGGGGCGTTAGGAAAGGCATCCAGGGCAAATTCCCCTGCGCCAACCTGTCTGTGTCCACTCCTATTCAAATGGGAATTTTATGTAACACATTAAACAGCAACAACAACCATAGCATACACAGACCTACAGATATACGTATGTATGAATGAAGAAAACCCACGTAAGTATGTATGACCGTCGACAAGAGTCCTTATGTATGGATGTATGTATATGTATGTGTGCATATGTGCATGTATGTATGTATGTATGTATGTATGTATGTATGTATGTATGTATGTATGTATGTATGTATGTATGTATGTATGTATGTATGTATGTATGTATGTATGTATGTAAGGATTTTGAAGCATTTATAAAGCCAATTCTGAAGCTGAATCAAACTGCAAAATGTTTGAAGTCTCTCTCTCTCTCTCTCTCTCTCTCTCTCTCTCTCTCTCTCTCTCTCTCTCTCTCTTCCGTTTTCCCTTTCTTTCCTTTGCCTCAAACACCCATAATGGGGCAGATTTTATGCATTCAATGGACAGGGAGTTAAAGCATCCTGCTTTCATTTTTTCCTTTCCCTCGACACCTTGACGCATGTTTGGGTCTTGTCATATTTGGCTATTTTCGGGGAAAGAGAGAGAGAGAGAGAGAGAGAGAGAGAGAGAGAGGAGAGAGAGAGAGGAGAGAGAGAGAGAGAGAGAGAGAGAGAGAGAGAGAGAGAGAGAGAGAGAGAGAGAGAGAGAGAGTAGTAAAATCTGTAAAAAAAAAAAAAAAAAAGATATCTACTTTATATGGCAAGCAGTCCCCTTTTTGTAAGATGTATGTGTAATTACCTAATTGTAATTACCTAATTGTGCTTACGGAAAAGAGCCCAAGCTCGTAACCTCCCGTCTCCTGGTCGGTTCCATTTTGACCTTAGCGATACTTATCATGCTTGTCCTTAAACTATAGATTGAGTTAGCATTAACTACCTCCTCGTGTGTGTGTGTGTGTGTGTGTGTGTGTGTGTGTGTGTGTGTGTGTGGTGTGTGTGTGTGTGTGTGTGTGTGTGTGTGTGTGTGTGTGTGTGTGTGTGTGTGTGTGTGTGTGTGTGTGTTGTATCGTTCTCTATTTACCAGCTATTTAAGTCTTAAAAGTTACTCTCTAAATCCCAGTATGCTACATCAGTATTGCAGATCAAAATTTTGACCATCCTCTACATGCTTGCAAACACTTTTTTTTCCCCTTTCCTATTATTATTATTATTATTATTATTATTATGACGTAAAACCGGAACGGAACGGAACATTATTATTATTATTATTATTATTATTATTATTATTATTATTATTATTATTATTATTATTATTAATTATTATTATTATTATTATTATTATTATTATTATCATTATTATTATAATTATTATTATTATTATTATTATTATTATTATTATTATTATTATTATTATATTATTATTATTATTATTACTTGAAGAAGTACTGGAGGATATTTGTTTCTCTCTTCATTATCAACCATTTCCTCTCTCTCTCTCTCTCTCTCTCTCTCTCTCTCTCTCTCTCTCTCCTCTCTCTCTCTCTCTCTCTCTCTCTCTCTCTCTCTCTCTCTCTCTCTCTCTCTCTCAGAGGGAATATATCACTCTCCAACCTCACAGCCTCCACGCCAGCCCACTCCCCTTCCATCTCTTTGCCATCCAGATGACTAACTAGAGC
>JAXCGZ010009696.1:77500-82500 GCA_037179515.1 Halocaridina rubra | reverse complement strand
GCTCCACTAACTCCATGTGCATCAAATGCCCTTTTCACGTTAAAAGGGCGCATCACTTATACCCGGTAAAAATACTGCAGTTTGTGTAATTTTGTATACAGAAAGTGCTTCCGTAACACTGACTCCCAAACAACACAAATCCTACTTAATGGAGTCACACTGACCCCTACAAAATTACTGCATTGCTAATCAATTCCAATAAAAATAAAGAGTGCTTCTGTGTCACCGACTTCCCCCCATAGCCACAATTCGCGTAAATTTGACGGGGAACGAAAAAATACTCCACTGTTTGTGTAATTTTCAATATGAGAAGTGTATCTATAACCGCGACTTTCTCAGAAAAATGTGAATTCTGATAATGTTACACTCTTCTCCCCGAAAATACCGCTTTGTTTTGTGGCATTTTCAATACAAAAAATTATTCTGTAAATCTGAACTGCCAAATATTTTAATTCTTGTCAGTGAAACACTGATCCCAAGAAAAAAAAAGTTGCATTGCTAGTGTCATTCTCAATACAAAGACTATGTTTCCGTAATACTGACTCCCCAACAACACAATTCCTCTTGGAGCAACATTGATCCCTCGCTAATATACTGCAATGTTTGTGTAATTTTGTGTGCAAAAGTGTTTCCACAAAGACTCCAAAAACAAATTGCCGCATTGATTGTCATTTTTTATTACTAAAACGAGTTTATGTAACACTGATATGCACAAACAACACAATTCCTGTTAGTGTACCATTAATCTCCAGGAAAATACTGCATTGTTTGTGTAATTTTCAAAGAAAATCTTTTATATAACACTGACTTCATAAGCAACCATATCTTGTTAGGGTAGCAATGATTCTTTAAAACTATATAAAAATTTTTATATAACACTCATTTTTCCATAGAAAATGAGTATATGTGAAACTTATTTTTGGATGTAAACACAGTTCAACACTAATTTTTCAATACCATTTTTGATGGCTCTACATTAATTCCCCCAATCAATACTGAATGGTCTGTGTAACAATGGTATTTCAATAAAAAAAAAAAGAATGTTGATTTTTCCTTACAAAAATGTAGTGTTTGCATAGCACTGCTACTTGCTTTGATTAACATTTACTCCCCAAATTCATCACTGTCCTTGTGTGTGTTACACTGATTTCTAAAAGAAAATAATTACTGCTTATGCAAAACTGACTCCAAAATCAATAGGTATCCTGTTTGTGTAATAGTGATTCCCCCAAATAACACAGTCCTTTTTATACAAAGCGGATTTCCCGAACAACACCAGCCTTAGTCATTAAAACATTAATATTGCCAGAACAACATGGTCTTTATGTCTAACACTAATTCCACCAAAATATACACTTTGTAATCGTGCAACACTGACACCTCTAAACAACACTGTATTGTGTAACACTGGTTGAAGAACACGATACAATTTTTGTTAGTGTAAAACTTATTTCATCCAAATAACAATCCGCACATTATAACACTGAATTCCTTGAACTATCTTCATTCCATATAGGTTTTGTTTTAGTAACATTGTATTCTCCAAAAATACTAATTCTTGTTTTTGTAACACTTTTCCAACAACACAATTTTTGCATAGATAATATTTACTTCTAAGAACAACACAATCATCCATTATGTAATACTGATGCACAATAGCAACACAAAATGTTGTTCATGTAAAAATTATTCCCTCAAACAATCTTTGTTTATGAAAACTATATATTTTTTCTTAAGAAAATCAGCCGTACTTTTATAACACAAACTCTCAGAGGAATGTTGTCAGTTACCTCAAACAACACTACCCTTGCTTATGTAACACTAACACAATTGAATAAAAGAATAATTGTTCGCATAACACTGATTCCCTAAAACAAAAGCAATCCTTGTTTATGTAACATTGGCACACCAAACATAAATCTGCCTTGGTTCGCCTAGCACAGATTTTCCCAAAACAACACAGTCATTAAGTATGTAACACTGACACCCATGGAATAAAAGGTCTTGTTTATGTAACACTAATATCCCACAAGCAACACAATTTTTGTTAATGTAACGTTGTCATCTCATGATAAAACAGTTTTTGCTTGTGTAACACTGGTTTAACAACACAAAACTATTTTTGCTATTGTAACAATGACATTTCTTAAAAAAAAAAAAAAAAAAAAACACTGCTTGTGTAAAATTCATTTAACTACACCAATAATATCTTTATTTATGTAACACTGACGCCCAAAAATATAGCACGACTTAATTGTGTAACACTTGAAAATATCTACAGGAAACAGTAGGGAGATACCTGAATACCGCAGATACTTTTTGTATATTTTCGTCTAAATACGACAATCTAAGTAACAGCGTTGTTAAAGAAATATTTAGAAAAATTATACCGTCCAGTAGACGGGAAGTCACGAACACAAGGGGCTTTTCCGTGAGCACAATTAGGTAAATACAATGAGATACATGCTCACTTCGTTAGAAAACTTTTTGCTGGATGTAAGAAAGTCTCTCTTTAGTGTGAGACTAGCTAAATGAAACTCCCTCGGCGAAGAAACTGTAAACGCTAAATGCATTTAAGTGATATTGCATAGAAGAAAGAAAAAAGACTCGGAGACAGGGAATTATGAACATATCTTTAGGTATACACTCATCGTATTTTATTATTTTTTTTTAAGAATAGTTGATGACTGGAATTCGCTTAGCAAAGAAACAGTAAATGTTAAACGCATTTATTTTTAAGGAAAGATATGAATGGTGTCAATAAGTAAAACAATGACTAGGAGACGAGGAGTTACGAGCATAGGGGTTTTTCCCCTTGAGTTCAATTAGGTAAACACAACCTGTGTACTCATTTACTTACCTCGTGGTGAGAGGCGTGCGGATGCTTCCTTCGACGCCCGTTACTCAGATCTGGGAAAGAGAGACACAAATATATTACAGTCTGTTGTTTCCTAACTACTGCAAACCAGTGCGTTTGTGTCTTCAAAATTTAAGACACTTGAAGAACACTCATAAACCGCTGATATACTTGCATTTTTAGTGCTGGATATACACTTAATACAGCATACAGATTGTCAGGATCACAGAATTTAATGTATAAGCAAGAACTATACCCAAATATATAAGGAGTGGGCAAAATTCCTTGTAATGCAGGAGCAACATACGGTAAACTTTAATCTTTGCGAGCAGCAAGACATGAAGCTACAAATATATATATATATATATATATATATATATATATATATATATATATATATATATATATATATATATATATATATATATATATATATATATAATATTATAATAATAATAATAATAATAATAATAATAATATTAAGAAGAAGAAGAACAAGAAGAAGAAGAAGAAGAAGAAGAAGAAGAAGAAGAAGAAGAAGAAGAAGAAGAAGAAGGAGAAGAAGAAGAAGAAATAGCTCTGAAAACATTATATTCACTCAGGTATGTAGGTGTTTAAAATTGCCATGTTATATAAGTTCCAGTAATCGTGAAGTACATCTTCGTATGTCAAATATTTTTAAATTCTGACGATTGATTTACTATAATGAGGATATTTGATTCGAAAATGAAGTACAGGAACATCAAAATGATATGTGAATTTGGTTTTCCATAACTTAAAATTAGACTTCAAAATTCTCCTTTCTACTCTGTCCTAAACTATCTGTTTTCCCTCTTCATATATCCATTTTTTGTGAAAGCAAACTCCTTTCACAAAACATTTATGGTCGGTCACCTCCTCCTTCCAAGAATTATTTCGGCCATTGTATATATTTGTATATGCGAGTAGGTGTTCTTTCTGTAGCATGAGGAATTCTTCTTCTTCTTCTTCTTCTTCTTCTTCTTCTTCTTCTTCTTCTTCTTCTTCTTCTTCTTCTTCTTCCTTTTATATGCTTCTTCTGTTTTATTGGCAGCTTTTACCATGTTTATATCAGGTCGTTGTTTCTACTATATCCTCTTGGATACTTGAGTTTGGTTTCGGCTCTCAGTTTTACGGCCGGATGCCCTTGCTGACATTAACTTACTCAAAATCTGTAAAGGGATTATCCGTCTCTGCTTAGGATACTGCTAACACATCTGGGGTGCTGCTTCTTATACTTATCTTCTTGATATCGTTGAAGCTAAGGTAATTATCCTTATCAGTCATGCTGCTCTCACTTCTAATCTGGATTCTCTTTCTCTTCGCCGTAAGGTATCAGCTCTCTCTCTCTCTCTCTCTCTCTCTCTCTCTCTCTCTCTCTCTCTCTCTCTCTCTCTCTCTCCACACACACACACACACACACACACACACACACACACACACACACACACACACACACACACACACACACACACACATATATATATATATATATATATATATATATATATATATATATATATATATATATATATATTCTATCGTTTCTATTTCCATCGCTGCTCTGATGAGTTGACGAGTTTCATCCTTCTCCAGACGCCGAGGCTCTGTAATACTCGTCAAGCAGCCTCTTCTTACAGGTACTGTTTGGAAATTTGTAGCTCGAGGATTGGTTAATGAAGCGACTGCTTCTTCCCATCTACCTCCAGACTCTAGAACTCTCTTCCTCCTTCTGTCTTTCTAATTCTGATAACCTAACTTTCTTCGAGAAGTAGATCTATCGTCATCTTAGGGCCTAATCCTGCCATATTTCTGGGTCCTCAATACTTCTACTGTTCTCTCAAGCCTATCCTTTTCCTATTGTGTATCATTCTTTTGTTGCTGCCTTGTCCTTACATTTATACTTTTTCTTCGTATTAATGATATCTTAGTGCCCAGGTGTGACTAGCATAGTTTTCTTGCCTCTCCCAGTGTCACACTCCTTAAAAACTTTCCAATGCTCCTTGCGTGGAGCCAGCACTAAGCTAACCTGCTTCAATCCCCCAATGATTGAATTGACGGCAATATACTGCAATGATCAGCAGAACGTCAGCAGAATGTCAGCAAAGAGATTAAGCAGATATGA
>JAXCGZ010009696.1:55000-57500 GCA_037179515.1 Halocaridina rubra | reverse complement strand
AGAATATATAACGATCTGCGCTGAGTAATAGTTTTGTAAGCAGCAAACAAAAGTACACTCTGAAAATGAAAAAAAAAAATGGTACTACAACTGAAGGCATTTCAAATTTAAATAGGATTGTCCTGGACAGCTAAGTGTTAAGTCACCCTTTAGTTACGGATTCTCTTCTATGCCTACATCTACACAGAATGTTTTCGGATATTCTTTACACATCTCTTAATATTCCTTCACATCAGACAAGTCATAACACTCCCCATCTGTTTCTCTTTGCTTTATGTTTCTTCATGCCCAGCCCCGTTGATGGCAGTTTTCTTCGCCCGTCCTGGTATAACCCTCATAAGAAACACATATTCAACAGTCTGACACTACATACTCTCGACACTCGACTGTAGTTTGCCAGAAGTAGTTAAAGATATTTTGGTTTACACGACAGAAGAAAAGCGTCACTAGATCAATAGCTTAATTGATATAACACCTAGATCTCACGCATTAGGTCCCAAGTTTGACTCCTCGAGGTGTCTGATAACACTTTTATTTTTCAGCAAGAGTTGCTTGAGGGAGACGAAGGAGTGCATAGCGAGTTTTCTAGTGTGTGGCAGTTCCTGTCAACTTAGCAGCCTCAAGTGTCATTTCTTTGGAGTAAAACACACATATTTAGAACACATCTATCTATATACAAGAGTCATATTCTCTCTTTTAAGGGGAGTGGCTGGGAAAAAGCAAATACCTTGACTATGCGGAAAGAAAATACGGAGGAGGGGATTCCCAGTCCCCACGCTTCGGCCCATTTAGTCAACTTTTGCGACAAGCAGGAGAACACGGAGGATATATTCTAGGTCGTTTTCTCTCAGAGGAAGTTTATATATAAATCTAAAATCAGGTAACGGAACTAATTCTTTCAAAATAAATGTGGAAATGGAAATGTGATTTTGAACAATGTTTTCCGTGTTGAGAAAAAATAGAACATTTTGTATGAATAGAAAAAACTTAATAACTTAAAAATTAGTGAATGACCGAGACCGCCTTCCTGCAAATTGGTTTACGGCAGGAAACGGAATTATATTCATTCAATAAAGTTTGTGAGGAAATAAGAAAAGACTGGATAAATGTGGCATAGAAGGATCAATGCGATTAAGAAAGTGGCAAATAACGAACATGAATGAAAGAAGGAAGCAGAATAGAGAAAAAGAAAAAAACCTATTTTGGGCTTCTTATGAATCTATTAACATCTTATACAAAAAAAAGTGTCCTTCAGGATGCCTTCCAAAAGAGGGAAAAATAATAATAGTAGTAGTACTAGCAGTAGTAGTAGCTGTCACATTTATAAATAGAAGAAGTAGTAGTAGTAGTAGTAGTTGTCACACTTATAGATAGATAGATAGATAGATAGATAGATAGATAGATAGATAGTAGTAGTAGTAGTAGTAGTAGTAGTAGTAGTAGTAGTAGTAGTAGTAGTAGTAGTTGTCACACTTATAAATAGTAGTAGTAGTAGTAGTAGTAGGTGTGATTTGTTGCAAAAAGATGATGTAAAATGTGGTGCCATCTCTCCGTAGATTATATTAACAAATGCGATTTTCAGTAAAAATAAAATTCTGAAGGTCGAAAAAAATAGACAAATTGATCACAAATCCGTAAAATGTCAAAGCCATTCTTCTTCATCTTCATCACCTTCTTCTTCTTCTTCTTCTTTTTCTTAATTTAATTTTTATTATTATTATTATTATTATTATTATTATTATTATTATTATTATTATTATTATTATTATTATTATTATTTTTATTATTATAATTAGTATTGTTATTATGATCATTATTATTATTATCATTATTATTATTATTATTATTATTATTATTATTATTATTATTATTATTATTATTATTATAAGCAACTGACAGCTTTACACTTTTACACATATAATTAAGTAAGAATATAGTACTCCTAGTAAAAAAAAATGTGCTTCTGAAAAAAAATTGAGTTTTTGCAACCTCGCCTTGAAATGACATTCGTTAACTGTAAAAAAAAAAAAAATGTCCCTTCATGTCTTCTACATCAGCGATTCTCAACTCTTTCTCAAGGGTAGATTTACCACTGGTTAAGAATCACTACTGTAGATACTTTGAAAAAATTACTCCGTGTTCTCTAACCCTTGAAAAGGAGGAAAAAGGAAATCGGAAAACTTTTCTAAGAAGTTAAATTTGGCAAAGTTGGAGACAATTCCAAAACCTCCTCCTACAATTCTTTTTAACTTTGCAGCTTCCTGATCCAGACCTAGGAGAGGGGGGGGGTGTCAAAAATTCTACGTAAAACACAACAGGAAGGCCGGATTTCTCTAACTTCTGCCACCGGTATTCATCTATTAGGGTGAGTTTTTTTTTTAAGACATTAAAAAAAAAAGCCACTGAGGATGAGGGGTACGAAGCACAATACATGTGACACGGAATAACTCGTTGAAGATGGTATGTCACATATGTATGTGAAATGTAAAGATGGCAAACC
>JAXCGZ010009696.1:40000-52500 GCA_037179515.1 Halocaridina rubra | reverse complement strand
GTGATTCCTGAATTATAGAGTAATACTGACAAGCAATTTCCAATCTAGATTTCAAAGGGTAGGTTTTCTTGATGTCCTTTGTGCTGCCCCTTATACGAGGATCATTTTCTTACTAGACGTATTAATATGATTTTATCTACATTAAAAATATTAGTAAAAGTCATTACAGAGACAGAGTGCTTCCGCCGTGACCTAGTATATGCCTGTAAGCATAGAAGCAATTGACCAGGACAGAAGGGCTCCCATCTTTTTTTTTTTTTTTTAGTAGACATACAGAGATTGGAGGAGCCACAAGCCCCTCTAGAAGCCCTTCCGAGGTATTCAGGGACCCCAGTAATCCCGAACAGCAATCATTACCAGACCTGGAGCTGGTGCAGGAGTGAGTGCTGGGTCTCCAATTGGGACTGCTGTCGTTTGGACCGCTGCTCCGCCCCTCAAGGAATCGCTGAAGGTTGTGCACCATCAGGAGCACTTTGAGCCTGTAGAGTACTTAACTGAGGCATCATGTCTCGTTGCATTTTAAATTAAGTCATGGTAGTTAATATAAAATTCAACTAAAAAAAAGTTTTCTCTGAGACTTATTAGACGACGCAAGTCTACGTAACTGACATCTCAAATAAACAAATTGGAGGGCTCGATAGATCCTTTCCACTGCCAACTTGTCCCGTTTCCGCGACCAATAATTACTTTAAGCTTAACAAGAATTCGAAATGATGAAAAAAACGATAAAGCAATCACAGTTTATTGGAGAAATCTACGAGTTACAGTGACCTTACAAAACAACTGGGAGTGTAACCCGCGTGTCCTGGTCATATGCAAACTGCTAACTGGGGGCAGATACCTCTGCTGCCAATTGATAAACTAAGTTACGGAGGGATGTCAGCTTTCTCTGCAACGCCATTTAATAGTATTTTTAATGTAGCTAAAATTAGTTTAATACTTCGTGTGTCAATGATCTACGTGTTAAGGGACAGAACTTCTTGTCATTAAGGAATTTACGAAGGAAAAAAAATCAGAGCTGAATGCAATATTCTGATGTATTTCAGGAGGCTTTGGTATGCAATCTGAGACATATTAAAGGCAGAAAGGCAAATGGATACAACAGATGATTGACTGAGATGACAGGTGATGGTCAGGTCACTTTGAGCAAAGGAAGAAGAAGAAGAAGAAGAAGAAGAAGAAGAAGAAGAAGAAGAAGAAGAAGAAGAAGAAGAAGAAGAAGAAGAAGAAGAAGAAGGTGGAGTTTCAGAATCAAGAAAAGATAATACGAAAGGAATAAGAAAAGAAGGCGATAGAGGGTTTGACAAGGGAATAAAAAAGGGCGGAGTTTCAAGATGATATATATATATATATATATATATATATATATATATATATATATATATATATATATATATATATATATATAAATATATATATATATATATATATATATATATATATATATATATATATATATATATATAGATAGATAGATAGATAGATAGATAGATAGATAGATAGATAGATAGATAGATAGATAGATAGAGAGAGAGAGAGAGAGAGAGAGAGAGAGAGAGAGAGAGAGAGAGAGAGAGAGAGAGGAGAGAGAGAGAGAGAGAGAGAGAGAGAGAGAGAGAGAGAGAGAGAGAGAGAGAGAGAGAGAGAGAGAGAGAGAGAGAGAGAGAGAGAGAGAGCAAAATACTAAATGTTAAATGAAAAAATGAGGATAATATGCCTTTATAAAATGGAGTTCTAAGGGTAACTTTGTCTTCTCAAGGTGGTTTCTGAGGGTATTCATCTTCACAAGGTTCTGAAACCTTCACTGGAGGTTATTCAATAAGACTGAAGTGGATCATTCAATTTTTTACAATGTACATTGGTTGTTATTCATTTGGACATTGGTTGGTATTCATCAAGACAAGTTTTTTTTTTTTCAAAGATTTTTTAACTTGATCGAAGTTTGAACACTTGACCTGAGTCCCATTCCTTCATATTTAATGTAAACAATACCAAGCTGACAGTTTGAAGCAAAGCTTGAACTTACAGAAGCAAAATCATTCCATAACTAAAGCTTTATTAAACTGACAGCTTGTAACGAAGCTTGAATGGCCTGTTAACTCCTGAAATAAGTTTCTTTTCAAGAGCCTAAACTGTATCAGATCATTTAAACTCGAACAAGCTCACAACTTGGAGTGAAGCTTGAAATCCAGATCTGAGCCCAATTCCAAAATTAAGCTCAAACTCATCAAATGACAAGTTGAAGCAAAGACTCAACACATGACCTTAGTATCTTTCTACAGACTGAAGCCTCATCAAAATATACGTAACAGTTAACTAACTGACAGCTAGAAGACAAGCTTGAACTCATATATTAGGTCTCATTTCAAGATGACCTCATTCAGTTTTAGATAGAGCTTAAGCTTGGAATCATTGCCTGAGTCTTATCCCTATGCTTGAATGCTCATAAAAATAAGTACATTAATTAACAAGCCGAGAGCTTGAAAAGAAGCATAAAATATACTTGAAATCAAGACTCGAGTTCTGTTTCTATGCCTGAAACCTTAAAAAAATAAATACAATAATTAACAAACTGAAACCCTGTGGCAAAGCTTGAACTAAGCTTGAACTCACACCCTAGCTCTGTTCCATCGAATGAAACCTTATCAAAATAATGGAATTATTATCAAGCTGAAACTTGAAGCCAAATTTGAAGGAAGCCTGAACTCATGCCATAAGCTTTTTTCCAAACACTGGAACTTTATCATAATTAAATGCATTAATTGAGGGAAATAGCAAGCTGACAGTTTGAAGCCCAAGCGTGAACTAATAATAATCCTATTGTATATTCCAATTAAAGGGAATTCCTTGATGTGCTTGACAGATTTGGGTGTCCATGTAAGTGTCTCTTTGGTCATCCATCAAAATTAAACTATTATTCAAAGGCAAATGGAAATGGAATTCTTGCATGTGCTCAGGCGAGAGAATATGCACATATTATATATTATATTCCTGTCCTTGATAGTCACCAAGCTAAAGTTATATGGAGCAATATGAAATTTAAGTTTGTGATTCAGAATTTCTTTTTCTTTGTTAAGGTCTGCCGTGTTTTGCCTTCATGGAATAAGGTCCCACAGTAGAGTAGCTAATGTAAAGTATTCAGATTCTGAGATGGAATTCCTGAGAGAAGAATTAGGGAATAAGGCTAAATGTACCCAATTCACAGGTAAGGTCTGCACTGCTTAGCCCAGATGGGAAAAAGTCTAACTGTAAAGTATCTAATCCACGAGGACGCAATTCTTGAAAGTAGAATAAGGAAATTATACTCATACAAAAGTTTATTAAAAACAATAAGGAAAGTAGGTGCTTAAGAACCTGTCTACTTTGCTTCACAGTAAAAGAACTTTAAAATTAACAGCCATACCGGCATGCGAACTTTATGCTGAGATGGTTCCTTCCTGTTTATTTAAAAGACAGTATATAATATTAAGTATTTTTCTGCTTTCATAATATTGACCATGAGGTGACTTTGTTTCACAGTCTTTGAACCTCAAAAATGAAGTCACACCATCAACCTACTGCAATTAGGATGATGAGGAGATTCCTTTTAGTTTTTAATTTAAGGACAATATACATTTTATTTCTGCTTTTATTACGCTGACCATCTGGAGACGCGAACCTGCGTCGTTGGTCTCTTGCTAATGAGAATATCACACAACCATGCTACTAGAGAACATAAACATCTGCATAGAGCAAAGAATGTATTAGTAAAGAATTTTCTGACGTTTATTACAGCAGATAAAACTCTGCATATCATAGTGCAGGAAGACATTGCAAACAATTTTCTTAGGGCTACCACAGCAGATAAAACTTTCCATATCACAGTGCAGGACGGCATTGCAAGCAATTTTCTGTAGGCTACTACAACAGATAAAAATCTTCATATCATGAAGCAGTAAGTACTCCTATTAACTCAACAGCTTGAAGGAGTTAACTATGAGTTGTGTGGCTTTAATAGTCCAAAAGCATCATCAAAGGCAAAAATGTCAGTCCTCTAGTTCTCATCATGTCGCATAAATCCAGCGTCGCTCCAGCGCATGCACCTTTTCATCCATACATCCAGTCACATGATACGATGACGTCACTGAAACTCCTTTACGCGTTCCTTTCATGTTTGTTTCTTAATACACTTGCATGAAGTACTGTCAACACGCTCAATAAGCGTCATCTTGCATTCATTGGGTGTTATCGAACGCGACATAATATATGAATAACAAGTGAATTTCACTTGTACCAATGACATCTTGCATAATGGCAATGAGTGTAAATAATATGGCCAGGAAATAAATAAACCCTGTTCGTAGTACTCAAGTACTTACAGGCAGATGCAGTATGGCGCCGATTAAAAGAGCTGGCCAAATTCACCCCCCATCCGTTATATCCCCTTCATATCTACATCCTCCATCCCCTTCATCTCCGTCCCCCTAAAGCCTTGCATATCTTTATTTGTATTTATTCATTCACACCATCAAGAACACGCCCTACGCTAATCCCTATAATCCCCTTTTAATCCCATATTAATCCGATTAATCTCTGGCATAGATCCACCATAAATCTAGTCCTTTTTTTATCCTACTCAAAGCATATGGCTGTCTTACCGGTGTGTGTGTGTGTGTGTGTGTGTGTGTGTGTGTGTGTGTGTGTGTGATGACTCTACCCTCCCGTAGCACGGTGCATCAGTGCCACTCTCCCACCTAAGAGGTCCCAATGTAAACTCACCAAGAGGTTTCTTACATCATCTAACCAGGATATATTTGGTTGCAAGAAGGCAATGTTAGAACTGCCTCTTATGAGGAAGTATCCTGCATGAACTTAGTGGGTTTAAGGAGTACACCAGTGGTTTCATAACAAGCAATAGAGTTCTTTTTGTAGCTTTTTATTTTTTGGTGCATATTTTATGAGCTCTGAAACGGGCTCTCTGGTTCTTATCGAAGCAAAAACAAGGGGAAATACTATTCCACAACTATCACCACACATCTAATAGTGTGCTCACAGACATCGCTGAGTTGACAGGGGCTACCAAATGTGGAATCCCACGATTATCTACCATTTAAATCATCCAAATAAATTTCGGCTATTAAAAGATATAGACCACCTTAAGGAGTGAACTATGGACTTCCTGGATGGAAGCCACTCGCTTATAGCTACAAGAGATTATTGCTTTGTTTGTTGTTGTCCAGGTTTTACGTCACGGACTCCCTTTTCTACTAAGGGCTTGGACGGTTGCCTTCTTGCGAAGGACTTGCTTTGCCAGATGTAATCGTTACCCTGAGTGCATGCCTTTGCTAACCTCAGACCGAGACGGGGCGCGAACCCTCGACCTGACGCCTCAGAGTCGCGGACGCTACCGCTTGAGCCACGGTGACCACTCACAAGAGATTTTGCTATATTTATTTACCTATAGCTTTTTTTACCATGTACATATATGGTTGCTGTTTTATCACTAGCCACAGGTGACCACATTTGATTTTGGCTCGAAGCTTAAAGACGAAATGCCTTTCCTGACACCAACTTACTCCACTAATCTGTGTTTGGAACTGGCGTCGCATTGAGTTGCCTTGCTCTCACGGCTGCTGACTTTGTTTGTTTTCTTGTAAGGTGCAATTTTCATCAAAGTCAGATTTTTTTTTTATAAGCATCAAATGCAGTAAAAAGTGTATAGCTTCTTTCTCGCTAAATCCTTTTAAAGAAGCATAATGTGTAAATACTGAGAAAAATGTATAAGATGAGTTATTCTATCTATCAAGCTATCTATCTATCTATCTATCTATCTATCTATCTATATATATATATATATATATATATATATATATATATATATATATATATATATATATATATAATCCCCATTTTAAGGAGGTAAACCAAGCAAAAACAAAAACCTTGACACTTTGTGGATCAAAAATAAAAAGAAGAATTCCAAGTCCCCCTCGCTCCGTCCCAATGAGTCGACTTTAACGACGAGCAGGGGAACTTGGAGGCGGTATTCTGATCCCCCACCCCAGGTAAAGAAGAGAAGAAAATGCAAAGCAAGAGACACTGAGAATGAATTATAACCTCCAGAGAACATTCAACTCCTCACATGGGTAAAACCCACCCATAATCCAATCCATTCAAATAAGAAGGAAAAATATTGGAGTGTGAAAAAGAAAGAATGAACGTGGAAGGGAAATAATTCTCAGCTCCTCACATGGAGAGAATCAACCCATCTCCTCAAATACTTATAAATATTCGAAGCAATTTATAAGTTGAGAGTACAACTTGGCTAATTTTGCGTTTCAAGTTTCTACCTTCCAGAGAGTATTTTTCTTTATATTTAAGGCCGCTTTCACACCAAAGTGGCACGTAGTAAATGGTATGCCACGTGGCACGCCAGTTGAAAACGAACATTCGGAAATATATGAAACTTTTCACACAGAAGTGGCGTGGCACATTGAACGTTTCACGCCACTTCGGCGTAAAAGGTTTCATATATTTCCGAATGTTCGATTTCAACTGGCGTGCCACGTGGCATGCCACGTGCGACGTGCCACTTTGGTGTGGAAGCGGCCTTAGGGTATATAAGTGTGACTACACAGCTCACATATACAAGCTATTATTCAGCCAATCTTGAATCTCTCTGACCCTTTAAGTTAGTTTTTCAACACAGAAAGAAATGACCAAAAAAGACAGACAATCAAATATGCAAAAAGACGTAACCATTTATCTGCTCTTGAATTTTAATATTCTGTAACCTGAGACTTGTGTAATCAATGTAAAAGAAAAAATAAATTGTAGTTGTCAAATGATTTACAAGCAGACACCAATATTTACCTAATTTTGGGTCTCAACTTTCAAAATTCTTCCAGAGTGTTTGTTTTATTAAAGAATTAAATCTCTATTTAGCAATTTATAAGTATTTACGAGCAAAAGCTGCCTCTTTCTTACTTACCTCATTTATTTCAAATAGATAAGAGGAAGATGAAGAAGAAGAAGAAGAAGAAGAAGAAGAAGAAGAAGAAGAAGAAGAAGAAGAAAAGGAGTAGGACGTTATCAGGTAAACATTACATTTGGCGTAGGACGTTATCAATTGGGGTAAAAGGGGAAGAGAGGGTGGGTGAGGGGATGGAGAATGGAAGGGGGGGAGGGACAGTCCCACGAACTCTAGCGATCACTCATATTTAAAGGTGCGGTCACACCATATATGGATGGCAATGCAATCGGTGATTTTTTATTTTTGTTTTATTTTAGATTTTATTTCATCGATTTTTTTTTATTCTAATTTCATTTTATACATGACAGGTGGAGGACGGGTATTAATGCCCTATGGGATGTCCGAGAACGTGATCAGGTCGCAAACATCTAAAGGTATACTCATCATGCCTGCTGAATGGAGAGCGGATACCACAGGAGAATTTGCAGAAAGTAGAAAAAATATCCAGACTTAAAAATCAAATTTCTGAGGCAAATATTAATATAAAATATATCTATAAATATTTGGAAACATTTAAAAATAATACTTAAGAACAGACAGTTGCGTCCAACGGGTAGTAGCCCGTCAACTTAGCATGTTCAGTATGCATATGCTAATAAAATGTGTGGGGTCAATAGTGCAACAGTATCTTTCAGATCGAAGGATCGGTAATGGAAAAGTAAAAAAAAAAAACTCCCAGAAGATCTTCAAAAAAAAAAATTTTTCAATAAAAAAAAAGCTCTGGGGAATAGTATCAACGAGTCTTTAATGGAACAGTATCCTTGTAATAGTTTTTTTATTCAAATGGTTTTCTTGTTTAATTTTTACTGTAGAAACATTGGGTGAAAGTGCAACAAATATTTTTGTATATTTAGTGAAAAAGAAATTAATGCGGAGCTATGTTTTGAAGAGCATTTCCACGATCTCAGATTCCGATAAGGGCAAAATTACCCTCCCCCGCATATAAATAGCACTCATTAACAGGAAATTCTGGCTGCCAAACGGCCAATAATATTTACGTGACAGAGACCATATTTAAAAAATGCATCAATTAAGTGGGGTTAATAGTGGAACAGTCTTTTAACGAGCTAAAGCTTCGATAATTTGCCCGTCCTGCAGCCCTAAAAAAATGTCCTTCATTAACAGAAAGTGATGAGCAACATATGGACAAATATAGTTTTTTTTTTTACACAGTATAATCCATATATATCTATATACAGTGGCATCATCCACCCTTGTAAGGGAGTGGCCGAGCCAAAGAACACACATTCACCACGAACCAAGACACGCCTCAATCACTTCTCTCAGCTCCTTTCATCTGGGATGGGGGGATAATAATACCACCTCCGCGTTTCCTTACGTGTCGTGAAAGTTGACTCAAAGCAGCAAAGCAGGAGGACTGGGAATCCTCCCTCTGTATTGTTTGCAGGATGAGAGCTAAAGAGACAAAGTTATAGAAAGTTCAAATGACGTCAGTAAAGGAGTAGGCCCTTCACAAGCTTAGCCATCGATAAGGGCAAAAATGCCCGTCCCGCAGCACTAAAAAATAAAAATACTTATCAACAGATCTGACATGATGGTTGTAAGAGGAACAAACACCGTTTCTTTACACCCGATAAGATAAATAAAATGCAAAACCTAAGTGTCAGTAGTGGAACAGTATCTAAACGAGTACGGCCTTTGATAAAGGCAAAAAAACTGCGCGCCCTGCAGCTCTTACGTAAATGAAGAATAAAATCTCAATAATACACATCTTTAACGGAATATTTAGTTAAATATATGCATAAAAATACTTTCGGAATGTTGATTAAAAATATAGCTATCACGTGTTCAAGTTTATCGATGACCACAACGGGTAAAAATGCCCCCCTCGGACAGTTCATGTGACAAAATAAATCAATAAAAAAAATACGATAATAAAAAAAAACCCTCCTCATAAAAATATTTTGGGTGGAATGCCCCCCCCCCAAAAAAAAGAAAAAAAGTAACGCCGGAAAAAAAGAGTAATGTAGTTTATCGGCGACCATAACGAACGCAGCCTCGGAACATGGAGGAGGGCTTTGCCCATAGGTGTCCCCTCCTACCCACTCCCCTTCAGTATGAGATAGCCCACTACTATATCTTTTTTTTTTTTTTTAAATTTCATCAACAACAACACAAAGCTCTAATACCGCATTATATACGCTCGTACATCGCCATTTTTTCATCTATTTTGCTTTTACTTTTAGATACAGAGCTACATACCAAGCATATATATACAGGCGTATCCACGTACCTGAACTAATGGTACACTCAATTTTGACGCAGAGCTGCAGGATAGACATAGAAAGGCAGGAATAAAAGCACACACTTTTATAGGCGGAGAACTGCAGAACTGGTACATACACAGAACTATTCTCGCACCTGACCGACCTGTACACACATTCTGTATGTATAGAACTGGTAAGACCATCACATTTAGGATTATCCTCGTAGCTGAGTTATCGGTATATTCATTTCTAGACCCAGAGCTGCAGGGCTATACATAGGCCTCTTATCGCTTCTGAACTCGTAGTAACAATTTTTTTAGGTTCAGAGCTGCAGAGCAAACCTATTACAGGCCTATTCCGGTCCCTGAAGTAATGGAGCACTAATTCTTTGTCGATGCACATCTGCAAGGCTAACATATATAGTCAAGCATTCATACCTAATTTAATGCTACTCTGTTTTCATGGGCAGAGTTGCGGGACGTAGAAAGGTCTGTTCTCAACCCTGAAATAGTAATACCCCCCCTTTTTTTTTTTGGTGCAGAGCTGTAGGAGAGATATACTAAGGCCTAGTCTCGTACATGAACTAATGGCATACGCCATTTAAGTCAGATAAATAGCTTACTGGCTATTTTTCTGATATTTTACTGGATAAAACACTATTCTCGTGTTTGAAGTGATGTTCGAACGTGTGAACGGGGTATATGGTTGTCGAACACGTTCGACAAACGTGTTCGACAATCAAATACACCGTTCACAGTTCGAACATCACTTCAAACACTTGTCTGTCGAACCGCGTTCGACGAACCGTTTGACTGTGTAAACCCCCCTTTACACTATAGAAGTACTTCCTTTCATCTTGCCAAGAAGCTTTCTTAAGAAGCTCAAGCCTATAACTTTTAGTTCTGGAGCCATTCACATCAAAATATCGCCTTCTGTCCACTCTGTCAAAAGCATGAAGGAATGCAAAAGCCGTCACCATATACTCCCTCTTCCTTCTCGCTTCAAGTGATGGTAAGTCTGTGTGTCTCTGTGTGCATAAATTAAATTAAGGAAACGGGACCTACATTAGATCATTTGCTTATTAATTCTTTTTCTTACGCACATACTGAAGCGGATAAAAAGTTACCGTAGATAACTCTGAGGAAGTGTACGAAGTACGAGACAATTATAAAGTGCAAATAATAATAATAATAATAATAATAATAATAATAATTAATAATAATAATAATAATAATAATAATAATAATAATAATAAATAACAACAACAACAACAACAACAACAACTACTACTACTACTACTACTACTACTACTACTACTACTACTACTACTACTATTATTATTATTATTATTATTATTATTATTATTATTATTATTATTATTATTATTAATACGACGGGCCATGTAAAAACAGTGGCTCATTTCCTACGACCCTCGTCTGTACCGAAAACCGCAGAGTCAAAGGTCAAGGTAAAATGTGCCCACAAGAATGTAACGGGATGGATCGGGGAGGAGGAATGACTGATTCTGTGGCATTTTTAGTAACGCCAAAAAGGACAGTGTTACCAGACTGGGTTCAATCATTCTAATATAGTCATAGTAACACACACACACCCTCAAAAAATCTGAATTAATTATATCATTCTGAAATATTCATAGTATAGCACTGGTCTTGGGTTCATTCATTCACAGTAACACTAAAAGATAAGTGTTACCAGGATGGGTTTATTTATTCTGAGGTATTCACAGTAACACCAACAGAAGTGTTATCAGAACACGCTAAAACATTTTGAGGCATTCGTGGTAACACTAAAATGGCCACCAGTATTACCAAAATGAGGTCAATCATTCTGAAGTATTCACAGTAATATTAAAAAGGCAATCTTACCAAAATAGACTCATTCATTTTGAGGTTTTCACAGTAACACCTAAAAGAACAGTATGACCAGAATAGCTTCAATCATTCTGTGGTAATCACAGTATCATTAAAAGACGCAGTGTAAGCACACTGGGTTCAATTATTCTGAGGTATTCACGGTAACATCCAAAGGGCAGGGTTACAAATATGGGTTCAATCATTCAGAGGAGTTCCTAGTAACAACAAATGAACAGCGCTATCAGAATAGGTTCAATTATATTCAATGAATAGTTGAAATGAAGTTAATTTTTTTCTGGTAACACTACATCCCAGGACATTTCTATTTATTTTTGTTTATGATATTAGGGATTTTGACTATGATAAGAAACCCTTATTTACTAAATCTATAAATTTATATATTTACTTACGTATTTACTTACGTGATTACTTCTGCATTAAAGTATTGAAGATAGTTCTCCTTTACTGATTTTAGATTTTTTGGCTGCAGTAAGACAACCTTAATTTATTAATGTATTCACTTTCTTTTTTTTATGAGTGCGACACCGGGACAGGCAGAAACTGCCCTCACCAATAAAGGCCCGGGCACGAGAAAATACCAAGCCGAAGGAGAAGAAAAAGGTTAAGGACAAGGCAGAGATGAGGTAATGTCACACAAAGGAATACGACAGACAGAAAAAAAACAGTCAATGTACAGAGGACCCAGAGATATGGAGGACTAGGCTCTGAGATGATGATAGATCTGCTTTTTGAAGGATGATAGGTCATAAGAATTAGGAAAGACAGAAGGAGGAAGAGAGTTCCAGAGTCTGGAGGTAGATGGGAAAAAGCAGTCGCTGCACCGACCAATCTGCGAGCTACAAATCTCCACATAGTACCTGTGAGCTGAGGCCGCTTAGCGAGTGTTACGCGGCCTCGGCAGTGGGGGAGGGATGCAACCCGCCAACTCAACAGAGCAGCGATGGAAGTAGTAGCGATAGAAAAGCGAAAGGGAAGATACCTTACGGCGAAGAGAGAGAGAATCCAGATTAGAAGTAAGAGAAGGATCATTAATGAGTCTGACTGCCTTAGATTCAGCCCTATCAAGAAGATAAGTATAAGATGAAGCACTCTAGATGTATGAGCAGTATTCTAAGCAGGGACGGATAAGACCTTTGTAAATATTAAGTAAATGCAGAGAGGAAAAGTGATGGCATAAACGAAACAAAATCCCCAATATTTTGGATGTAAGATTTAGAAATTTGGATTATGTGATTCCTCCAAGACAAGTTAGAGGTTATATGGATTCCTAATATATTGATAGAGTTACGAGGGTATATTTCGTTAGTTTCGAAGACAATAGGGTTATCAGGAGGAGAAGAAGATAAAGAGATAGCTAGAAACTGT
>JAXCGZ010009696.1:5000-35000 GCA_037179515.1 Halocaridina rubra | reverse complement strand
ATATCGGTTAGTTTCCGTACTAATTCGTAGCGATATTGGTTGTGCGGCCCATAAGACGCTCAAGTTATCGCTCAAATATAAGTTCCGATATACTTTTGAACGAGGTGCAAAAATACAAAATCGGTTGTGTGGAAAGGTTTCATTACATAATATCGGTATCGGGATGAGGACAATAGTGAATGATCGGGGATCTAATACCGAGGAAAATTATTTAAAAATAGTGTTATGCGATATAGCTTTAAATAATACAGGTACAATATCCGCATTAGGATCCAGAGTGGGATATCGTATATACCGATATTAGCTAACATAATACATCGGCATATATATTAAGAGTAATAATATAAAGCAGATATACATCATCGGGTTAAGAATCACAGAGAGTATCTTTTTCGATATCGCTTAAATTATAATATCGGTATATCTAAGAGCAATGACTTATGATACCTGCCAACTAAAAATAATTACGATATGGGGAAAAGGAACTATGGAGAATATTCTTGGTCCCGATATAAGGCTAAATTAAAATATCGGTTATCTGTATTGATGAGGGTTTATGATACCGGTAACGTTATATAACATGATTAAAGTATCGGGAATAGGAACCATGGCGCATATTGTATGTCCAAATATCAACTAAAGTATTATATCGGTATGCATATAATGGAAATGTAATACGCCAAATCATATTACAAAGCTATAATATCGGATCTGCCACTATATCGGCTAAAATACTATATCGTCATGACTTTAAGAAAGATTTATAAAACATGTAAAGGTAAGTAACCAGAAAACATTATCGGGACTTCAGTGCAAGGTGGCTATAAAGGGGACCGATATCGACTGAGACACTACGAGAATATCGGCAAGCTTCACATAATTAAATAAAATAATAACAGTACGTTACCGAATTTAAGAACAATGGTTAATATCGAGGTTATCGATATCGGGAGTGTACTTCATCTTCGATAATAACAAAGGTGAAATATGGGAATATGGCGTATCGTCGCTATTGATATTAGTTAATGCACTGTACCGATAAAATATACATTTCTTGACTTTTCCAAACACTGATAAAAAAAAAAGTATAGTCGTGTTTATGGAACGGTGATAGGATTTGTGGATGGCCTGCGTCACAGGAATCCCGTAATGAAATACGAAAAAGCAATTCCTGGACCTAAACTGGATCATTAGCTTATTAGTGTCATCTTCACGGTTGTTTTGCGGCAAGAAGACAAAATGGCGTTGTAAGACACTATTTACAGTTGTTTTCACTGTTGTTGTTGTTGTTGTTATTATTATTATTATTATTATTATTATTATTATTATTGCTGTTGTTGTTGTTATTATTATTATTATTATGATTATTATTATTATTATTATTATTATAATAATAATAATAATAATAATAATAATAATAATAATAATAATAATAATAATAATAATAATAATAATAATAATCAATGGCAAATGAACTAAACAAAACTTTTATTGTAAGCAAAAGCAAGGAGTGCTTTCGAACTTTATTAAAAGCACTCCTTAGGTTATTACTTGTAATAAATATTAGAGCGGTTTATTTGACTTTAATTAAAAATGCAAATAATTGCGTCAATTTCAAATGGTAAAAAAAGTTTCCATTCCCAGGTAGGTTTTTCAGACTGTCAGAGGGATCAATCCGACAAATGATCCTTGTAAAAGTGTGGCTGGGAAATTAATACCAACTCTGGAGTAGAACACGCTGACAACTCACATCCCTTACAAAGGATAATAATAATAATAATAATAATAATAATAATAATAATAATAATAATAATAATAATTATTATTATTATTATTATTATTATTATTATTATTATATTAATAATATTAATAATAATAATAATAATAATAATAATAATAATAATAATAATAATAATAATAATAATAACAATAATAATAATAATAATAATAATAATAATAATAATAATAATAATTATTATTATTATTATTATTATAATAATAATAACTAAAATATGACCATATAAGGAACAAAACTTGCGCTACCTACACTTTCCGGCCGCTACGGGAAAATTTACTTGACATTGTAAGTGACAATAATAAAAAACAAAAATAAATAAAAAACGCTCTTAAATATGGAACAAATTGTGTTACCTTATTTTACCTCCTCTGGAAAAGCTTACTTACACCGGAAAAGAGGAAAACATATATTCACTTTCACCCTCCCATCTCCGGAGATTTCAGTATAATCGTATAATATATATATATATATATATATATATATATATATATATATATATATATATATATATATATATTTATATATATTTATATATATATATATATATATATATATATATATATATATATATATATATATATATATATATATATATATATATATATATATATATATATATATATATATATATATATATATATAAAGATACACAAGTTGTGTTACTTTCGTCCTTCCACTCCTAAATACCTTATTAGCACCATAATAGAAACACCTCTTATAAAAACACAATTTGTGTTACTTTTGTACTCTCAATTCTGAAAATTATTTATCCACCGTAACAATCCTACAAAAAAAAAAAATATGCACAAGTTGTGTTACTTTTATCCTTCAATTTCATCCTTTAATGGTGCCGTATAATCCGATAAAAAGCAACACAAGTTGCGTTACTTTTACCATCCCACCTCCAGAAGAGATTACTGACGGTAAAATAGTAAAAGGAACACGTGTGTTACTCTCATCTTCTCACCTTTGGGTGAGCTTATTAACACTGAAATAAGAACAACCTGTCATGTTACTTTTATGCTCCCATCTCTGAAGAAAAAAAAGTATATGTACATCTTGAAAATAAGGACACGTGCTGTGATACTTTCAGTCTCCGACCTCAACACGATCTTACTAATAACATAAAAATCCTAGAAAAAGTAATATTTGTGTTATTTTTTCTCTTATAACTCTGGATGTGTTTAGTAAGACCGTAAATAGCTAATAAAAAAAGGAAAATCTGTCATGATAGAGATGTAACACAATTTCTGATACTTTCATCATCTAGCCTTTGAAGAGACTTAGGATAGTGCAGCAACACAAGTAAATAAAAATAAAAATAAATAAATTTCGTTACTTTCATTCTTGATGCTCTGGAAGAGCTTACAAACATCGTAAATAAGAAACACCTGTCTGGAATTTTACTAACTCCGTAAAAAAATGGAACACATGCTACCTTGATCCCCCAACCTCTGCTATATTGTAAACACTGTAAAAAGGGAATACTTGTTTTGTAACTTTTCTCCTACCATATCTGGAAGAGCATAATAATGCTGTAAAGAAAAGAAACACCTGTTGTGTTACACTTACTGTCCCACCTCTGGATGATTTTACAGTGTAAAAAAAGTCATGAAGCAGGAACATAAATTGTGTGACTCATTCATACACCTCAAAGTACTCACGAACAGCTTAAATATGACTAATTTATTAGGAACACATATATGGGGTAGCTTTCATCTTCCCAACATTCAGTAAAAATAAACAACTGCGTTACTTTCGCAAGCCACATCTCGAAAATCTCTCTCAACTCTAACTGATCGTATCGGATAATAATAATAATAATAATAATAATAATAATAATAATAATAATAATAATAATAATAATAATAATAATAATAATAAACACATAAATTCCTTTAACGGAATCATGAACACACGAACACGCGGCAATATCAAATCTACTAGAGGACAAAGATCTACTTCCCAATATTGAAGTTGTGTGGGTTGGCAAGGGCGTGTGCATGTCGACAAAAATTATACTCGAATAAGTGGATAAATAAACGAATAAAAAACGGAAATGAATTTCTAATCACACGTAAAGACATTCTTAAATATATTTATCAATACATATGCCATTACCCCAATAACCAAGTAAGAAGGGGTAGAATATTCGAAGATAGAGGAGAATGGAAATGATGACTGATCCCACTGACAGGCTGAAAAGCCTACCTGGGAGTGGAGGTAAGAAAGTAAGTTAGAAATGCATTAAAAAAAAAATCATTCCATAAATAACTTTTAAGCCACAAAAAATGTTCTTGTTTTGATTACTACAATTACCACATAAAAACTATAAGCAAGACAAACAAGGTAACTTGGACATATACAAACAACTGAATACAATACACATGTTAAGCTTTGTAAATTACCAAGGATCAATCCAAGAATAGGTACATAATGTCATTTCTAGGTGCTTAACTGGGATTGAGGCAAAAGGATGGCTTGAATAGGCTATAGCTTCAATTAACCTAAAGGGGGTTTACACGGTCAAACGTTTCGTTGAACGCGGTTCGACAGACAAGTGTTTGAAGTGATGCTCAAACGTGTGAACTGGGTATATGGTTGTCGAACGTGTTCGACAACCAAATACCCCGTTCACACGTTCGAACATCACTTCAAACACTTGTCTGTCGAACTACGTTCGACGAACCGTTTGACCGTGTAAACCCCGCTAAACCTACCCTAACAATAAACGCTCCCCAAAGAATGCTATGCAAGGTGTTTAATTTGGAATTGAGATTGACCGCAGGTGCTTCGTCTGAGATTGAGGTACATCAAGTGCTTATTGTGGGAATGATACATAAACACTACTAGAAAAACGTGTGTTACTAGTAAAACTCATCTGTATGAACTTAAAAATCTTATACATATATATATATATATATATATATATATATATATATATATATATATATATATATATATATATATATATATATATAAATAAGTCTATCACAGTATTAAGAACACCGAAGAATACGCATTCAAAAAGAAAAAAAAAATTTAATACACATAGTCATGGTCAGTGCCAGATAAGGTCGACCCATTATTATTATTATTATTATTATTATTATTATTATTATTATTATTTATTTATTTACACTTTTATTACACAAACTAAATATTGATAAATCATTTGAAAGAAAATATATATACGGGTACATTAATTGAGAGATAACTGCTAGAGACTTAGCGAATGATAAATAGATAGACAGATAGATAGATAGATAGATAGATAGATAGATAGATAGAGAGAGAGAGAGAGAGAGAGAGAGAGAGAGAGAGAGAGAGAGAGAGAGAGAGAGAGAGAGAGAGAGAAAAATTTTTTCCCTGGCGCCCGATTAACACCTGTAGCGTTTAGGGCTATTCGGTCGAGGGCGGAAGTTACCGTAAAGAAAGGATGAGACGGCGGGGGGGGGGTGCTCTCTTATATTATCTTTTCATGTTACTTTTCTTTTCCTCTTTTTTTCATACTTATATTTTCATCTCTCTTTTTCATTATGATGCATTTTCTTTTTCATGGTAAATATATACATTCACAATCCCCGTTAGGAATACATCTCATGAAATCTTTTTATGTGAGTTATCTTCCTCCCCCCCTTTTCATATGTTTTTATATTTATGATTGTGACACAAGGACGGGCCAAAAAAAAAAAAAAATAAATTTACCCTCATCAGGCCTGGGTACGAAGAAACCATAGAGAGAAGCAGAGATCGGGAGTGTATTGTGACTTGTCAGATGTGAAGGGTAATAGATTAATCTTTCTTTTCCTTGGACCGCCATAGCGTAACTAGGAGAGTGCTCGACTCAAGAGGTGACGGACCCGCCCAACCTTATTTCCACCGCTTCAATCCGTTTGTGTCCATCCCCTAATGGGGCATTAGAGTGACATTATAAAAAAAAAAAACATTTCTTTTTCATTATGAGGTTAATATTTTAAATGGGCAAATAATGAATTCGACAACCTCAAGTTAGAAAAATTTCATGATATTCATAATATTTGGTTTGGTTTGGTTAATTCACCCCAGTTAAGAAACGAGTTGATTATTATCATCATTGTGTATGTGTGTGTGTTTTTTTTAGTAGTTATAGATATTATCTACAGTTCTATAGTATTTTTATTTCACTCACTTGGATGTAAATATAAAGATTTACTTCTTAGAAGCGCGTTTTTGTTTATATATGTGTAAATGAGCGCTTGCGAGTGATTTTTTTTTATTATTAACATGAGAGTCGCAGGACCGGCATTTGGTACTTCTGCCCTTGCCGAAGCGGGAGATCACGAAGCTCTTCGGAATTTAACACTACACCAATAGACATACTCGTAAGTGCTGCTGATTTGACAGGGGCAACCAAATAAAGATAGTTTGTGAGGTTAGTGTGACTCGTCTACTACATATCTATTTCTATACTCGTCATAAATAGATAAATTATTTAGTTACACGCAATCATTAGAATACTACAATGACAAATTTTCGCATAATTATGACTAAAAATATTGCATATAATAAAGTAAGATTAGCATTTCTTTCTCGTTATATATATTTATCTTATAATAATAATAATAATAATAAAATAATAATAATAATAGAAAGATTTGGAAGAAAATTCTTTTTAATATGACCTAACAGTGCCTAAGCCAACTGGGTGCCAACATTATCCATCAATTTTTCTATGGCCAGGAAAAAAATAGGGAGAGAGTATTCAATAATAATAATAATAATAATAATAATAATAATAATAATAATAATAATAATAATAATAATAATAATATCTTACCTGCGTTCTAAGAAAAACAATGTTTATTGACTATTTGCTGGAGTCGTCCTCTGGTGACTTAAGAAAAATGTTTTTGTTTATTTCTAGAAACTTTGAACAGAATAAAAACAACAACAGCCGAAATAGCAGCGTGGTCCTTAGTAGCAAAGTTGCTAATGCAATCTTCTATAAAAAAAAATGTTAATTCACTCACTAAGGAAGTCCCAACGAACGCAAGCACTTTCTTCTCTTGCACGCAAACACACGCTAAGCACTTATCACTTGATATGCGTGTGGAAATCAATGTTTAACGAATGTTCAGTGACGAGAGGTGAGTTTATAAGAGACAACTCCTTACCTCGCGATATGCAGTAAACAAACTGAAGCGACAAGGTTTATGTTCACCGATGTCAAAGTCATGTGATGCAGTTATCGTACTAAAATCCAAAATAATTATCTAAAAATTTCTCTTTATGCACATCAAAATAACTAACAAGAAACATATAATTCTTAAAAAAGCATACTACAACGTAATCAACTCCAAAATCAATCATTATTTACTACGTTAACAAATAGATGTGTATAACGAAATTTACGGAACATCATACGTCCGGCAGCTCGAGTCAAGGTTGAGATGACAATGTAATTTTATTTGTCTTTTATTCTATCGTTTTATGTCTTTGTTTTTCGTCTTTGTGTGCTTATTTTCTCCTCATTTTTACAGACTCCTCCGTCTTCTAAATGAGCATTAACCTTCGGTGTTATGATCGTTCCATTACCGAGTTCTTTTCGTCCCTTGTGTGCAAAGTTTTGATAACGAAACGATTAAAAACATCATTATGTAAAATTATTATTATTATTATTATTATTATTATTATTATTATTATTATTATTATTATTTAACACATTCATTATAGTCATACCTATATATAAACAATATCCCTACCTACATCCCAACATATTTTTTTTTTTAATAGACGCAGCTATGTTATTGATATGAGTTAGAACTTTTCATAAATTTCTTACACAAAATAACTTTCACGCACATCTCTCTCTCTCTCTCTCTCTCTCTCTCTCTCTCTCTCTCTCTCTCTCTCTCTCTCTCTCTCTCTCTCTCTCTCTCTCTCTCTCTTTTCCTAGAAAGTTAAATTTAGACTTGCTTATTATCTTAGACATCAACAAAAATAATCGATATTCTACATCGCAAAACTATAAACTCTTTATTAGACATACGAATTCATAATAAATCATGAAGCAAAATACTTGTTTCATGTAAGTGTAATAAAAGCTTGTATGTATTTTTTTTTTTTATGAGTTTGACAAAGGGACAGGAGAGAAAATATCCCTCAACGGTCCCGGACACCAAGAAAATACTGAGACGAGGAAAAAGTAGAACTTTAAGACAATTCAGAAATAGGAGACTGACATACATAAATTTGAATATGACAGAACTTTATTTAAAAAAAAAAGAATTAAGACAAAACTGTTAGAAAAGACCCTAGAAAGTATGGGCTCACTAGAACCATTTGGATTCGTGGGTGAAAAAATGTCTTACCTCCACACACACACACACACACACACACACACACACACACACACAGCTTTATCAGAGGAAAACTGAAGGTAAAAGAACAGGTTTTAAGGCTAAAGAGAGCGGATGGAAGCATCACTGAGACGGACGAAGAGATCTGCAAAGAATTGAACAAGGAGTTTCAGTCAGTATTTACAGTAGAAAATACCCCACCCCCTCAGATTGCAGTGATAGAAGCTCAAGGGCCGGTATTAGAGAACATCAACCTTACAGCCACAGAGGTATGCAAAGCGCTGATGGATTTAGATGTTCATAAAGCTACAGGTCCTGATGACATATCCCCTCATGTGCTTAAAAAATGCGCAAACACAATATCAGTGGCACTAAG
Organism: Halocaridina rubra; assembly: GCA_037179515.1. Taxonomy (NCBI): domain Eukaryota; kingdom Metazoa; phylum Arthropoda; class Malacostraca; order Decapoda; family Atyidae; genus Halocaridina; species Halocaridina rubra. The sequence goes on along the minus strand of JAXCGZ010009696.1, from coordinate 26,485 downwards.
TATCATATTTAAGGAGTCATTGGAGTCGGGGGAGATTCCAAGATGCTGGAAACAAGCAAATGTGATACCTATCTTCAAAAAGGGAAGGAGGGATACGGCTCTGAACTATAGACCAGTTTCCTTGACCAGCATAGTTTGCAAACTTATGGAGAAACTACTAAGGAAACATATCTCTCTTCACTTGGAATCCTTCAACTTTTTGTCAGTGAGGCAACATGGCTTCAGAGAAGGAAGATCAACAGTAACAAACTTATTAGAATTTTATGATGAGGTAAGCCAAATCTTACAGGAAAGAGAGGGCTGGGCAGATTGCATATTCCTAGACTTCCAGAAAGCGTTTGACACTGTTCCACATGGGAGACTTATTAGGAAGCTGCAATCAATGGCTAGAATAGGTGGAAATGTCTTGGAATGGATAAAAACTTACTTAGAAGGAAGGGAACAGAGGGTTAGAGTAAGACACTCAGTGTCTGAATGGAGAAGAGTTAGTAGTGGAGTTCCACAGGGTTCAGTTTTAGGGCCACTTTTGTTCCTTGTATATGTAAATGACCTACCAGAGTCTGTAAATTCATTCATGAATATGTTTGCAGATGATGCAAAGATTGTGAAGAAAGTAAAAAACGAGAACAATGGTAGAGAACTTCAGGAGGATCTAAATAATCTGCATGAGTGGTCAGAAAAGTGGCTAATGAAATTCAATACCTCAAAATGTAAGGTAATGAGAATGGGTACAAGTGCAAGAAGGCCCAAGCTTGACTACTCGGTGGCTGGAGTACAACTTCAGGAGACAGAAAATGAGAGAGATCTAGGAGTAAACATATTGGCAGATTTGTCTCCAGAAATACATATAAATGGCATAGTAAGGGCAGCATATGCATTCTTATCAAATGTAAGGGTAGCCTTCAGGCACATGGACAAGGAAATGTTCAGAAATATTTATGTAACCTATGTGAGGCCAAAACTCGAATATGCAGCCCCCTTTTGGAATCCGCACTTGAAAAAGCACATAGCTAAGCTTGAAAAAGTTCAAAGACATGCCACGAAACTGGTGCCAGAAATACGCAATCTCGGTTATGATGAGAGGCTGAGGGAATTAGACTTGCCATCACTCGAAGCTAGAAGAGTAAGGGGGGATATGGTGACAGTCTTTAAATTCCTTCATGGTTATGATAGAGTGGATAGGGATCGATATTTCGATATGGCTGGCTCTAGAACTAGAGGTCATAGTTTGAAGCTTCGGAAGAAAACTTGTTTGCAGGATGTAAGGAAATACTTTTTCAGTGTAAGAGTAGTTGATAATTGGAATTCGCTAAGCGAGGAGGTAGTTAATGCTACCTCAATCCATAGTTTTAAGGACAGGTATGATAAGTATCACTAAGTCTAAAAATGGAACCGATCAGGAGACGGGAAGATACGAGCTTTGGGCTCTTTCCCGTAAACACAATTAGGTAATCACAATTAGGTAATCACACACACACACACACACACACACACACACACACACACACACACACACACACACACACACACACATATATATATATATATATATATATATATATATATATATATATATATATATATATATATATATATATATATATATAACACATTCCACGGAAATATTTTAGATCCTCAGGGGACTCGCACTTGTGTCTCAAGCTACAGCATCATGCCACCATACTGACTGAGCTACTACAACAGCTAAAAATATGCATATCACAACCCAACCAGATTAAGCAAGCACTTGCCAGTCGGCTTTTTCTTTTTTATCAAACTATTACGGAGGGAGATGGAATTTAAATATGTATCACAATGGAACCGTGATATTAACACTACTGTTATCCACGAAAGACTTTTCTAGAGCACTTGAGGTTAAAAAAAAAATATTGGATATCAGTATTGTTAATATTGCGGTTTCATTGTATGCATATGTGTGTGTGATTACCTAATTGTGATTTCCTATTTGTATTTACGGGAAAGAGCCCAAAGCTCGTATCTTCCCGTCTCCTGATCGGTTCCATTTTATACATAGTGATACTTATCATACCTGTCCTTAAAACTATGGATTGAGATAGCATTAACTACCTCCTCGCATAGCGAATTCCAATTATCAACTAATCTTACACTGAAAAAGTATTTCCTTACATCCTGCAAAGAAGTTTTCTTACGAAGCTTCAAACTATGACCTCTAGTTCTAGAGCCAGCCATATCAAAATATCGATCCCTATCCACTCTATCATAACCATGAAGGAATTTAAAGACTGTCACCATATCCCCCTCACTCTTCTAGCTTCGAGTGATGGTAAGTCTAATTCCCTCAGCCTCTCATCATAACTGAGATTGCGTATTTCTGGCACCAGTTTCGTGGCATGTCTTTGAACTTTTTCAAGCTTAGCTATGTGCTTTTTCAAGTGCGGATTCCAAAAGTGGGCTGCATATTCGAGTTTTGGCCTCACATAGGTTACATAAATATTTCTAAACATTTTCTTGTCCATGTGCCTGAAGGCTACCCTTACATTTGATAAGAATGCGTGTGATTACCTAATTGTGATTACCTAATTGTGTTTACGGGAAAGAGCCCAAAGCTCGTATCTTCCCGTCTCCTGATCGGTTCCATTTTATACATAGTGATACTTATCATACCTGTCCTTAAAACTATGGATTGAGATAGCATTAACTACCTCCTCGCATAGCGAATTCCAATTATCAACTACTCTTACACTGAAAAAGTATTTCCTTACATCCTGCAAAGAAGTTTTCTTACGAAGCTTCAAACTATGACCTCTAGTTCTAGAGCCAGCCATATCAAAATATCGATCCCTATCCACTCTATCATAACCATGAAGGAATTTAAAGACTGTCACCATATCCCCCCTCACTCTTCTAGCTTCGAGTGATGGTAAGTCTAATTCCCTCAGCCTCTCATCATAACTGAGATTGCGTATTTCTGGCACCAGTTTCGTGGCATGTCTTTGAACTTTTTCAAGCTTAGCTATGTGCTTTTTCAAGTGCGGATTCCAAAAGGGGGCTGCATATTCCAGTTTTGGCCTCACATAGGTTACATAAATATTTCTGAACATTTTCTTGTCCATGTGCCTGAAGGCTACCCTTACATTTGATAAGAATGCGTGTGATTACCTAATTGTGATTACCTAATTGTGTTTACGGGAAAGAGCCCAAAGCTCGTATCTTCCCGTCTCCTCATCGGTTCCATTTTATACTTACTGATACTTATCATACCTGTCCTTAAAACTATGGATTGAGATAGCATTAACTACCTCCTCGCATAGCGAATTCTAATTATCAACTACTCTTACACTGAAAAAGTATTTCCTTACATCCTGCGAAGAAGTTTTCTTACGAAGCTTCAAACTATGACCTCTAGTTCTAGAGCCAGCCATATCAAAATATCGATCCCTATCCACTCTATCATAACCATGAAGGAATTTAAAGACTGTCACCATATCCCCCCTCACTCTTCTAGCTTCGAGTGATGGTAAGTCTAATTCCCTCAGCCTCTCATCATAACTGAGATTGCGTATTTCTGGCACCAGTTTTGTGGCATGTCTTTGAACTTTTTCAAGCTTAGCTATGTGCTTTTTCAAGTGCGGATTCCAAAAGGGGGCTGCATATTCGAGTTTTGGCCTCACATAGGTTACATAAATATTTCTGAACATTTCCTTGTCCATGTGCCTGAAGGCTACCCTTACATTTGATAAGAATGCATATGCTGCCCTTACTATGCCATTTATATGTATTTCTGGAGACAAATCTGCCAGTATGTTTACTCCTAGATCTCTCTCATTTTCTGTCTCTTGAAGTTGTACTCCAGCCACCGAGTAGTCAAGCTTGGGCCTTCTTGCACTTGTACCCATTCTCTGTGTGTGTGTGTGTGTGTGTGTGTGTGTGTGTGTGTGTGTGTGTGTGTGTGTGTGTGTGTGTGTGTGTGTGTGTGTGTGTGTGTGTGTGTGTGTGTGAAGGAACTATTGTCCCATATTCGACCATTAAGATTAATTTTTCACGCCTGGTTTGACAGTTGTGGGTATCTGACATGCAAATCGCCCCTGTCACGAACAAGGTCAATGTGGTTAAATGATGTATTTGTGCGTGTGTACAAATATCCTTGTTTTAATTTAAAGCCATTCGTGGACCCAATCGGTAAGAAAAGATAGAATGTCTGGCATGGTATATAAATTTTACTACTACTACTACTACTATTATTATTATTATTATTATTATTATTATTATTATTATTATTATTATTATTATTATTATTATTATTATTATTATTATTATTATTATTATTATTATTATTATTTTATTATCAAAACTTTACAAATAATCTTATTTCCTAATTTTACTTTCAAGAACGAATCCTCAGATTAGTACTGAACAGTTTTATCCAACTGTGGCTGTGGGACTTCGTCCTAAGGAGGCAAAGCAGTGCATATCTTATCAAAAAAAGACTCTACTTCTACTGCTACTACAACAACAACATCTACTACTGCTACTACTAATTATAAAAATACTACTACAACTACTACTACTACTACTACTACTACTACTACTACTACTACTACTACTACTACTACTACTACTACTACTACTACTAGTAGTAGTAGTAGTAGTAGCAGTAGTAGTAGTAGTAGTAGTAGTAGTAGTAGTAGTAGTAGTAGTAGTAGTAGTAGTAGTAGTAGTAGTAGTAGTAGTAGTAGTAGTAGTAGTAGTTGTAGTAAGAGCATAATATTGAAAACTGAAGGAAAGTGGCTGCTCTAGAGGTTACTTGGTAGCATGTCCTATTTATTTGTTTTACATACATACATACATACATACATACATACATACATACATACATACATACATACATACATACATACATGCATACATACATACATACATACATACATACATACATACATACCTGTACATGCATGCATGCATATATACATACATATTTACATACATACATATATACATACATACATACATACATACATACATACTTGATCTAGTGTTCACAGATAATGTGTTGGATATTGAAAAAACTGAGTATGAACCACCAATTGGAAAGAGTGACCACTGTGTGTTCTTGATGGAGTATATCATTGAAGATATTCTTCCTGAGAGTAGAGGCACTGAGGACATGAGGAGGAACTATCGGAAAGGAGATTACATCAAAATGAATGAGCTTTTTGCAGTTATTGACTGGAGAACCTTATTTTACAACAAATCTGTACAAGAAATGTATGACATCTTTTGTGAGAAATATGGGAAGATAGTAGATTGCTGCATACCTGTCACCAAAGTAGGTGTAATTCATGCCAGAGAGAAATGGTTCGATAATGGGTGTAAAAGAGCTAAGGAGTGGAGAGACAAATGCTGGAAAAGGTATACGAGGAGAAAAAACATAAATGCCTGGCAAACCTACAAAAGAGCAAGAAATGACTACCTAAGTAAAAGGAGAGAGGCAGAGAGAGACTATGAGAGGGAGATCACCAGGAAGGCTAAAGAAAATCCCAAGCTTTTCCACAGCTTTATCAGAGGAAAACTGAAGGTAAAAGAACAGGTTTTAAGGCTAAAGAGAGCGGATGGAAGCATCACTGAGACGGATGAAGAGATCTGCAAAGAATTGAACAAGGAGTTTCAGTCAGTATTTACAGTAGAAAATACCCTACCCCTTCAGATTGCAGTGATGGAAGCTCAAGGGCCGGTATTAGAGAACATCAACCTTACAGCCACAGAGGTATGCAAAGCGCTGATGGATTTAGATGTTCATAAAGCTACAGGTCCCGATGACATATCCCCTCTTGTGCTTAAAAAATGCGCAAACACAATATCAGTGGCACTAAGTATCATATTTAAGGAGTCACTGGAGTCGGGGGAGATTCCAAGATGCTTGAAACAAGCAAATGTGATACCTATCTTCAAAAAGGGAAGGAGGGATACGGCTCTGAACTATAGACCAGTTTCCTTGACCAGCATAGTTTGCAAACTTATGGAGAAACTACTAAGGAAACATATCTCTCTTCACTTGGAATCCTTCAACTTTTTGTCAGTGAGGCAACATGGCTTCAGAGAAGGTAGATCAACAGTAACAAACTTATTAGAATTTTATGATGAGGTAAGCCAAATCTTACAGGAAAGAGAGAGCTGGGCAGATTGCATATTCCTAGACTTCCAGAAAGCGTTTGACACTGTTCCACATGGGAGACTTATTAGGAAGCTGCAATCAATGGCTAGAATAGGTGGAAATGTTTTGGAATGGATAAAAACTTACTTAGAAGGAAGGGAACAGAGGGTTAGAGTAAGACACTCAGTGTCTGAAGGGAGAAGAGTTAGTAGTGGAGTTCCACAGGGTTCAGTTTTAGGGCCACTTTTGTTCCTTGTATATGTAAATGACCTACCAGAGTCTGTAAATTCATTCATGAATATGTTTGCAGATGATGCAAAGATTGTGAAGAAAGTAAAAAACGAGAACAATGATAGAGAACTTCAGGAGGATCTAAATAATCTGCATGAGTGGTCAGAAAAGTGGCTAATGAAATTCAATACTTCAAAATGTTAGGTAATGAGAATGGGTACAAGTGCAAGAAGGCCCAAGCTTGACTACTCGGTGGCTGGAGTACAACTTCAAGAGACAGAAAATGAGAGAGATCTAGGAGTAAACATACTGGCAGAGTTGTCTCCAGGAATACATATAAATGGCATAGTAAGGGCAGCATATGCATTCTTATCAAATGTAAGGGTAGCCTTCAGGCACATGGACAAGGAAATGTTCAGAAATATTTATGTCACCTATGTGAGGCCAAAACTGGAATATGCAGCTCCCTTTTGGAATCCGCACTTGAAAAAGCACATAGCTAAGCTTGAAAAAGTTCAAAGACATGCCACGAAACTGGTGCCAGAAATACGCAATCTCAGTTATGATGAGAGGCTGAGGGAATTAGACTTACCATCACTCGAAGCTAGAAGAGTGAGGGGGGATATGGTGACAGTCTTTAAATTCCTTCATGGTTATGATAGAGTGGATAGGGATCGATATTTTGATATGGCTGGCTCTAGAACTAGTGGTCATAGTTTGAAGCTTCGTAAGAAAACTTCTTTGCAGGATGTAAGGAAATACTTTTTCAGTGTAAGAGTAGTTGATAATTGGAATTGGCTAAGCGAGGAGGTAGTTAATGCTATCTCAATCCATAGTTTTAAGGACAGGTATGATAAGTATCACTAAGTATAAAATGGAACCGATCAGGAGACGGGAAGATACGAGCTTTGGGCTCTTTCCCGTAAACACAATTAGGTAATCAATTAGGTAATCACATACATACATACATACATACATACATACATACATATATACATACATACATATATACATACATATATACATACATACATACATACATACATACATACATACCTGTACAAGCATGCATGCATGCATGCATACATACATACATACGTACATTCATACATACATACATACATACATACATACATACATACATACATACATACATACATACATACATACATACATACATACATACATACATGCATGCATACATACATAGACGTACACAATAATAATATAAAGAACACATTTAATTACAGGATTATCAGTTTAAAATGTCTGTTTTTTTAATAACATGTCGATATAATCCAAAGCAGGCTAGCAGCAGGGCCACAATCATATCACTAATTATCCTCACAAATCTCATATTATCCCATCATATCTGACAAGCCACAATACTCTGAAATTATTTGTTTTTCTTTGTTTCTCATCATCATTTTTTGGTCTTTATTACTTTGACTATTCTTTCATTATGTTCTATGACCAGACCAAAAAAATAAAAGAGGATGGAATTGTCAGCCACCAATTCCTTTATCTCTCTCTTAGTCAGCTCGTACGACATATAGGGAATTCGAATGCATCGATCTTTTCCTCCCACAGTCAGAAATATCCCTTTTAGTCGTTCCATACAACTCGCAAGGACTACGAAAGAGAAAGTCAGTCTCTCCCACAACAAGAGAAGTATATTCTCTCTCTCTCTCTCTCTCTCTCTCTCTCTCTCTCTCTCTCTCTCTCCTCTCTCTCTCTCTCTCTCTCTCTCTCTTTACCTAAATAATGACATTTTTAAGGTTTGTTCCTTTAACTTATTTTGATTATTTGCATCTTGATTTTATATTTTATTTTGATTTCTTCCTCTTACTTTCATTGTTTATTTTGTTAATTTTTACTTTTATTTGTCTTTTTTTTATTGTTTCCTTTGTAACTAACTTGATATTACATATTTGCAGATCTCCCAACAGCGTCTTGTCAAATGCTCAATAACCGTAACACGTATTTTTTTTTCAGCCTTTTCACTTTTTTTTTTTTTTTTTTTTTTACTTTCTGGCTTCTTTGTTCACTTCTTTTTTTTCATTCAGTCTTTTTTTTTCCTTCCATCTTTTAAGCCTTTTTCTTTTTTTCTTTAATTTTTTTCTTTCTTTCTTTTATACCTTTTTGATGCTTTTCTTTTTTTCCTTTTTTCAATTCTTCTTCCTTCATTCGACTTTCTTATACTCTTAATTTATTTATCAAATATCTTAAGAAAAATATTTAGGTACTTACTGACTGAATGATTATTTGATTGATTGATTGATTGATTGACTGATTGCTTGACTGATTGATTCTTTGACTGATTCTTATATTTTTAGCAGGAATAAAAAGAATTGCACCGTTTGTTTAAGCCAAGCATGTAGTAACCTCTTGTAAATACTTATAAAAATAAGCGATAAACAATAATAGATAGTTAAGCAAACACACAGACAAATAAACAAATACATATATAAACACTAATGTAATTGAATAAGCAGAAAAATAAACAAATAAAGCAATCGATTGGATAAATCATATTTAGAAACAGTAATCATATAAGCAAACATATAATTCAATCAATCAATATAAGATGTAATAAAGAGACTTGAGAGGACAATAGTACACCAAGGAATAGGAGAGAGAGAGAGAGAGAGAGAGAGAGAGAGAGAGAGAGAGAGAGAGAGAGAGAGAGAGAGAGAGAGAGAGAGAGAGAGAGAGAGAGAGAGAGAGAGAGAGAGAAGTTTTCCCTTTTTCTTTTTTTGGAGCGAGCATGACTTGGCTCATGTTAATAATCATTTTTTTTGCCATTTTTTGTTTTTTCAGTGAGATGCAAATTATTTTTACCTAAATTTTAAGAGAATAACTTCACGATAAAAATATTTTTTTCTATTTATTGTTTTTATTACTTAATGAAGAACAATGAAGTTTTATATAGAACAATGTGATTATTTTAAAGAGAAAACAATGCATATATATATATATATATATATATATATATATATATATATATATATATATATATATATATATATATATATATATATATATATATATATGCACACTGTTACTACGACTACAGCTATAACTGCTACTAGATGATAATAATAGAAATAACAATAATAATAATAAATATAATAATAATAATAATAATAATAATAATAATAATAATAATAATAATAATAATAATAATAATAATAATAATAATAATAATAATAATAATAATTACTACTATTATTATTATTGTTATTATTATTATTATCATTATTATTATTATTATTATTATTATTATATTATTATTATTATTATTATTATTATTATTATTATTATTATTATTATTATTATTATTATCTATGGTTTGTGCGTGTGTATGTCAAGTGAGTCCTCCCCAAGAAGAAGACTGACTGGTCGAACAGGTACCCCGAGTGAAGAAGTTGGGGTGGACAATGGAGTCATGACCTCTAGCAACAAAATTTCTCAAGCTTTTCTCGCCATTTTACCCCCACACCCCACAGACTCACGGTCCCAACTACGAATTCAACTAGTTCTTTGGCCGCCAAATTTCAAGATGCACACATAATTACTTATGCACGTGCTTGGGCTTACTGTGTACTTGTTTGCATATAAAAACTGCTATAACTGCATATGTTCTCATTATCCCTGCTGAGTTGCCAGGGGTTATAAAAAGACAAGAGTCACTATTCATCCTCAAGTCAGTGTTATTGAAATGATGCGGGTAATCATGCGATAATGCATGCCTCCCCAGCCAGGAGATACAGAGGTTGAATTCCCAAACTGGCTCATATAGCTCTTCCTCGCCAGAACAATTTTTGGATAGGGAACCGGGGATAGTGATGTCCTTCGCGGAGTATATGGCTCCTGTTAAGTGAACAGATTTTTATGCATTAAGTCGTTGTTGGCACCTGTATCTCAAAGTGTTATGGCTTCGCTAAAAACGAGGTTGCTTTGACAGACAGACACACACACACACACACACACACACACACACACACACACACACACACACACACACACACATATATATATATATATATATATATATATATATATATATATATATATATATATATACAGACATACGTACATACATACATACATACATACATACATAAATACATACATACATACATATTTAACCATATGCGTTTATAAGATTTCAACTCCATAATCCTAAAAATATAGAGTTATTCATTTTAATTTGAAGCATTTGCAAGAAGAAACACCTTTACTTATCTAGCAACATAAGTGTTTGAAATTTTAACTCCGTAGCTCCAATGATACTAAATTTTTGCGCAGTCTTCGCGAGAGTTTTAAGACTGGATGATCTCCCTGACATCAACCCCCTCCTTTTATCCGATCATGGGACCGATACCAAGTTGCGCTGGCTTGTTCCTTCAGTATCTGGGTGCAAATGAACCTGTAATGAAACATGTGCTTCAAATTACACGTTTTGCCTACTGATGAATTTGATCGCATGAAGATAACACTTAAACCGCTTTCACACTAAAGTGCCACGTCGAACGTGGCATGCCACGTGGCACGCCACTTGAAGCGAACATCAGGAGATATATGAAACCTTTCACACAGAAGATGCGTGACACGTCCCATGTGTCACGTGCGACTTGCGTGCCATTCTGAGTGACACCGAAGTCGCACATGGCACATGGGACGTGTCACGCCACTTCTGTGTAAAAGGTTTCATATATTCAGGATGTTCGTTTTCAACTGGCGTGCGACGTGGCATGCCACGTGCGCTGTGCCACTTTGGTGTGAAAGCAGCCTTATACATTGACTTGTATGCAGTGATACATTCTTGAAGAGTCAAATAAGCCTTGCATATAAATAAATTTTCCCTTATCAGAGCCCGAGCTTGTAAAATATCATCTTGTAACATTGACCATCACAGTTGGAATCGTATAATCATTCAGTCTGCTATGTTGAGAGTAGGTAGCTACAACAAGAAGGAGCTTCTCATCTTATCCTTCTTAACTAAAAGAAATCTCCCGGGAGAGATGTAGTACGACAATCTTTAAGGGTATCTGCAACAGGACTATATATTTAATCAAGAAAAGAAAGTTATATTTTTTTCTTATTATTTATAAACAAAACACATTTGTCTCTCTGAAAGAGCAGTACTTAGCATTTCAACTTTCCAAAGTTCAGTGGTAGGCATATTACACAAACTTTCATAGAGCAATTTTTCTTACCCTCAGAGCAGTGGTTAGTATAGGGCAGTTAAACTTTAATTATTCCAATCTGTCTTTTTCAGAGAACAATGGTTAGCATAAACCGGCAGAAATAAAATAAAATACTCAAATTTACTTTAATTAATGAGCAGTAGTTGGCATGAAAAAGGATTAAAATTATTAATAACACAAATTAGTCTTTCTCAAGGAGCAGTATTCAGCATAAAGCACACAGCAAGCTGGCAAACAGTAAGCATGAAAAATTGTCTCAGCTTGAGAGCAGTAGTTAGCATATAACAGGTCATGAGTCTTTAATTGTGCCAATTTGTCTTTCCCAGAGTAATAATAATAATAATAATAATAATAATAATAATAACAATAATACTAAAACTACTACTACTACTACTACTACTACTACTACTACTACTACTACTACTACTACTACTACTACTACTACTAATAATAATAATAATAATAATAATAATAATAATAATAATAATAAACCTTTATTTCCATTATACAATGGATATTCGTCAACCGGGGCAAGCCCCACCCCCCCGCTGTGGTGACCAACCACAGCAGTAACCTGCCAGTAAAGAGCTTAATCTCTTGGTCTTGGACGGGAACCGATCTCTCGCCCTCGTGAATGCGAAGCCAGGCTCAAATATTACATATGATTCTTCTTCAATGCTTGATTTACATGCGCCACTTAATTTAAGTGCGTGGTCTACGATCTACCAATAAAGAATAAGATATTAATAGCCTTCATAATGGAATAAGATAAGGATTACCTTATTAAGATAGGGATTACTCCTTAACATGGAATAACATCTCAAGGGGATTTCTGAGTGAATTTTGAAGGTAATTTAGATACCCAGTTTGCCGTTCTCGTTGGATTTAGGCCCGATTTCTTAAACATTGTAAGCCTAGGATATCATGTTGTTAGTTAGCTAGACACACAAATGGATTTCATAAACGCATCTGACGCGGTTCTTTGTATGGCTAGGATCCCCCCCGTTTGTGTGTGTCTAGCTAACTAACAATATGGTATCCACTGTTTAAGAAATCGGGCCTAAAATAGATTAGTACAGTGAATAAAAGTTTCCCTTGAACGTTGCATAGATATATCCAACCAGAACCCCAACAAAAATTAACCATAGCCCTCATTTCAAGCAGTTAAAATGAGAGCAAACAATATTTACAAAGATATAGGTTAGGTTAGGTTGATTTAGGTAACGTTTGGTTACAGTCGGCTAGGTTTATCTATATTTTTTTTTCGTAAACATTACTAAAGATAACTTTTTCAATTTGTAGATCTCATATTTAAGAGGAACCGCATTCACGTACATTACATTCTGCATTTTAGATAAAACACTTAAATTGGCACTTAAAATTTATCAGAAAATGGAAAAAAGGTGAAGTTTTGACCTAGCCACTTCGAGGTTGTGAAAGGGACTGCTGTGGCGTCCGTATATCCTAGTCCCTGCCAAGTTAGCAGTTATAAGGCGTTCAACTATGGATATTTGTGAAACCAACTGTAACAAAAGAAAAAAAAATCAGAAATGATATCTGGTATGCATATATCTGTCCTGAAGCCCTGCACTTAAAAAAAAAGCCTTGAATGATGAACATTTTTCTTTATCAGAGAGCAGTGGTTAGCAAATAACATACAATATTTCTTTTAATCAGAAAATTATAGGGTAGTTTGCACCGATTAACATCTGCAGAGGGTCAGCTACCCAGCCACAATGCATCTCTTCCCCCCATGCACCAGCCCCAGAGACGCCCATCCTCTTCCTCCCCATGGCAAATGGGGGAAAACAAAGAAGCAAAAAAAGAAAAAACTAGACTCGTAGTAAAAACTTGGAGTAAAGTTGATACCCAAGTCTCCCTCCTCCATTCTACCAGGAGAGGGAAGGGAGCTAAACATAGCGTCTGTGTGTGTTTGTGTGTGTGTGTGTGTGTGTGTGAGAGAGAGAGAGAGAGAGAGAGAGAGAGAGAGAGAGAGAGAGAGAGAGAGAGAGAGAGAGAGAGAGAGCATCTACTTATTGAAATAGACTAAATAAAAAAGAAATACATACATGTATGCATACATACATCTCTCTCTCTCTCTCTCTCTCTCTCTCTCTCTCTCTATATATATATATATATATATATATATATATATATATATATATATATATATATATATATATATATATATATATATATATATATATATATATATATATATATATATATATATAGATAGATAAATATAGATAATTTGTTTACTATAGTATTACTCCTATTGAATTTAGGGCACCTCAAATTATTTCGGCTAATGTGTGTATGTAAACCTAATTGTGCTTACGGGAAAGAGCCCTATGCTCGTAACTCCCCATCTGATCTGTTCCATTTTTATACTCAGTGATACTTACCATATTTTTCCTTAATACTATGAAATGACTTAGTATTAACTATGTATGTGCATGCTGGCTGGAGAGAGAGAGAGAGAGAGAGAGAGAGAGAGAGAGAGAGAGAGAGAGAGAGAGAGAGAGAGAGAGAGAGACTATTGTAGTAGACTTTGGTTGTAAACGAGTCTCTCTCTCTCCAGCCTTGCCCCAGCACCGCCCCCGCCCGGGGCAAAGGGATTCCCAAGTTCGACTTCTCTCAGTGCTCTATGCCCCCAAGCCCAACCCCTCCCTCTTCCCCAAACCCCCCTTCCGTTGTGGTTGTTAGTAATATTCTCCTTTGCGTCTTTTACGTCCCACTCATTTTTTTTTTATTATTGCTGTCATTCTTGTTGATGTTGAAGGTGTTGTTTTCAATTTATGCAGTTATTGACAATGTTGTTGAAGATTTGTTGAGTTGTAATTGTTATCAAATTACAGTCTTTATCTATCTATCTATCTATCTATCTATCTATCTATCTATCTATCTATCTATCTATCTATATATCTATCTATCTATCTATCTATCTATCTATCTAACTTTCTATCTATCTATCTATCTATCTATCTATCTATCTATCTATCTATCTATCTATCTATTGTCTTTTTGTGAGTCTGTTACTCCAAATGCCTATTTGCATATCAATCTATCTTTTCCTTGTCTGTCTATATATATATATATATATATATATATATATATATATATATATATATATATATATATATATATATATATATATATATATATATATATATATATATATATATATATATCCTTGTGCTTATTTTTATTAATCTAGATATCAAGATAGCTATATATGTATGTATGTATGTATGTATGTATGTATGTATGTATGTATGTATGTATGTATGTATGTATGTATTTATGTATGTATGTATGTATATACAATAATTATTATAATTACAGTAACATAAAAAAACAAAAATAATTATTCTGGACATTTCTGAACAGCCTCGTCCAATCATTTCCCTATAACAATATCACGTCTAGGGTATTCGTGGCTATACTGAGTTAGAGATTCCCAGCATCAGAAAACTAGAAAAATAATATAAAATAAATCAGGAAAACAAACATGGCCATAAACACCCAACAAGAAATTAGGTTTTAGAAAAAAAAGGGGGGGGGGGTTGTAAGAATTAGTTTCTGTTCCTGTATCCTCAAAAATATTATTCATAATAATAAATAGAACACACTGATGACATTCGAAGAATAAAATAGAATACATTTATCTTCAAAATATATAAGAAGAATACTGTAGACAAAAGCAAAGCATCTCAGAGGTTTTGAATGGATTCGGTTTTACGTTACGAACTCCCTTTTCTACTAAGGGCTGGGACTGTGGCCTTTTTGACTTGTTTTGGCAGATGTAATCGTTACCCTGAGTGTATATAGAAGACAAAAACAGCGCAGAGGTATTTATCATAAAAAATAAATTATATGTATAAACAAACACTTAAGTATTTATATCTCCTCATTGCTGCTCATTGGCCCTTTAATAATATATTACTATATATATATTTGTTATAATCCCTCTCCACTCCCAAGATGTTAGCATATTGGAGGAAGAGATCGATTCTTTCCTTTCGTAATTCATTCGTAGTTTATATTATTAAACCAATGACTGTCAAGGGAACATGTGTAGGCAGGCACTCCCCAAAGTTTACAAGTGTTCACTTTACGAGTAAACCAATGAGTATGACACTTGCTCTTTAGAAAGTAGACAACGACAAGTGTAGGTATAATACTGTGATAATGATCTGTAATTATACATATATATATATATATATATATATATATATATATATATATATATATATATAGTGTGTGTGTGTGTGTGTGTGTGTGTGTGTGTGTGTGTGTGTGTGTGTGTGTGTGTGTGTGTGTGTGTGTAAAATTGTAATTACCTAATTGTGTTTACGGGAAAGAGCCCAAAGCTCGTATCTTCCCGTCTCCTGATCGGTTCCATTTTTAGACTTAGTGATACTTATCGTACCTGTCCTTAAAACTATGGATTGAGATAGCATTAACTACCTCCTCGCTTAGCCAATTCCAATTATCAACTACTCTTACACTGAAAAAGTATTTCCTTACATCCTGCAAACAAGTTTTCTTACGAAGCTTCAAACTATGACCTCTAGTTCTAGAGCCAGCCATATCGAAATATCGGTCCCTATCCACTCTATCATAACCATGAAGGAATTTAAAGACTGTCACCATATCCCCCCTTACTCTTCTAGCTTCGAGTGATGGCAAGTCTAATTCCCTCAGCCTCTCATCATAACCGAGATTGCGTATTTCTGGCACCAGTTTCGTGGCATGTCTTTGAACTTTTTCAAGCTTAGCTATGTGCTTTTTCAAGTGCGGATTCCAAAAGGGGGCTGCATATTCGAGTTTTGGCCTCACATAGGTTACATAAATATTTCTGAACATTTCCTTGTCCATGTGCCTGAAGGCTACCCTTACATTTGATAAGAATGCATATGCTGCCCTTACTACGCCATTTATATGTATTTCTGGGGACAAATCTGCCAGTATGTTTACTCCTAGATCTCTCTCATTTTCTGTCTCTTGAAGTTGTACTCCAGCCACCGAGTAGTCAAGCTTGGGCCTTCTTGCACTTGTACCCATTCTCATTACCTTACATTTTGAGGTATTGAATTTCATTAGCCACTTTTCTGATCACTCATGCAGATTATTTAGATCCTCCTGAAGTTCTCTACCATTGTTCTCGTTTTTTACTTTCTTCACAATCTTTGCATCATCTGCAAACATATTCATGAATGAATTTACAGACTCTGGTAGGTCATTTACATATACAAGGAACAAAAGTGGCCCTAAAACTGAACCCTGTGGAACTCCACTACTAACTCTTCTCCATTCAGACACTGAGTGTCTTACTCTAACCCTCTGTTCCCTTCCTTCTAAGTAAGTTTTTATCCATTCCAAGACATTTCCACCTATTCTAGCCATTGATTGCAGCTTCCTAATAAGTCTCCCATGTGGAACAGTGTCAAACGCTTTCTGGAAGTCTAGGAATATGCAATCTGCCCAACCCTCTCTTTCCTGTAAGATTTGGCTTACCTCATCATAAAATTCTAATAAGTTTGTTACTGTTGATCTTCCTTCTCTGAAGCCATGTTGCCTCACTGACAAAAAGTTGAAGGATTCCAAGTGAAGAGAGATATGTTTCCTTAGTAGTTTCTCCATAAGTTTGCAAACTATGCTGGTCAAGGAAACTGGTCTATAGTTCAGAGCCGTATCCCTCCTTCCCTTTTTGAAGATAGGTATCACATTTGCTTGTTTCCAGCATCTTGGAATCTCCCCCGACTCCAGTGACTCCTTAAATATGATACTTAGTGCCACTGATATTGTGTTTGCGCATTTTTTAAGCACATGAGGGGATATGTCATCAGGACCTGTAGCTTTATGAACATCTAAATCCATCAGCGCTTTGCATACCTCTGTGGCTGTAAGGTTGATGTTCTCTAATACCGGCCCTTGAGCTTCTATCACTGCAATCTGAGGGGGTGGGGTATTTTCTACTGTAAATACTGACTGAAACTCCTTGTTCAATTCTTTGCAGATCTCTTCATCCGTCTCAGTGATGCTTCCATCCGCTCTCTTTAGCCTTAAAACCTGTTCTTTTACCTTCAGTTTTCCTCTGATAAAGCTGTGGAAAAGCTTGGGATTTTCTTTAGCCTTCCTGGTGATGTCCCTCTCATAATCTCTCTCTGCCTCTCTCCTTTTACTTAGGTAGTCATTTCTTGCTCTTTTGTAGGTTTGCCAGGCATTTATGTTTTTTCTCCTCCTATACCTTTTCCAGCATTTGTCTCTCCACTCCTTAGCTCTTTTACACCCATTATCAAACCATTTCTGTGTGTGTGTGTGTGTGTGTGTGTGTGTGTGTGTGTGTGTATGAAAGTATGCATGTACGCAGAGGAGCTCCAGGACAGACATTATTGCCGCTTTCGATGCAGAGGTTCTAAAGATGCAGTTCGAAGACTGACTCCGCATATCGTGCTGTCGTGTGAATGTTGATTCTATCGTTGCCTACCAGTGTCGTATGGATGTTCTATGCCATTGGTTATTATATATCGCATCGTAGTTCGGAGGTATAGCATTGGTGTAATTGTACTCGGTATCCATTGGCCAGGGCTGTCTCATGCAAGATGATAATAGATATGAGAAGATACTTAACACTTAATTCATTTAGAAGCTACATTGTTCCTCTAAGCCTCAATGCCACCGTCCCCTCAACGTAATGCCATCTCTATAGGTGTCCACAAGACTCTGCTCTCTCTGCTCCCCTCGTCCGTGGGTTGACCCTATTTATAACCTCGGTTCAGGCACTTGGTCATGCCTCCACTAATAGGATTTCAGAGAAGGGGGAACACCCCATAACCTATAGTATGGGGGGGGGTGCCTAAAGGTCTCCAGTCTGGTACAAAGAACAGAGAAGCCACTGTCTAATTTACAGATGGGACACACGTGGGCTTGAGTTTTTATACGTCACTGTGTGTTCACTTCCTTGCTAAGTTGACAGAGTACCCATATCACACGATGGACACCACTCCACTCCCTCATTATTTGCAAGAGATCCTGATGGTGTTAAATTTAGGAATCTATTTTAGAAGTCGCACACGGGTCCTCCCTCAAAGTCTCCGAACCCAGATTTGGAAGTAATTTCTGCATTAAGAATAAATAAACGAAATGATTAACAAATAAAAGCGATTTTAAGTATGGGGATTTAGCAAGAGACTGTCTAGGATTTCTGAGAGAGAGAGAGAGAGAGAGAGAGAGAGAGAGAGAGAGAGAGAGAGAGAGAAAGCCAAAATAAAAGTCTCCCAGGTCGTCGTGTTAGCGTGATGCAACATTTGACATGTTCATAACCACACATGCTCAATATTCAGCGATATTATTTTCAATATAAGCACCTCTTGCCTCGTTTAACTTCTTTCTAAGTTAAACATTAAGGTATTTTAGTGATTTTTGCATAATAGTAATAGACCATAATATCCCCTATTAATGCTGTCTTTTGCTGTGATAAGAAACACTTCTCCCTATTCCGAAGGATCCTGTGAGGGATAGAGACATTACTGCTTTCAGTCTCACCTACAACTACGTTTATGGGGCAGATAATTCGGTATTGCTTATGATGTGCAATTTTTTTACACTTAATATTGTTGCTGTTACTTTTGTTATTGCTGTTGTCGATGTCGTTGTTGTTGTTGTTGTTGTTGTTGTTGTTGTATTTGCTACTGTTCTCCTCCTCCGCCTCCTTTTCCTTCTCTTCCTCCTCCTCTTTCTTTTATTCTTATTCTTCTTTTTTTATTCTCTTTCTTTTCTTTCATTGCACGAATCTTTTTCTCCATCTTCCTATATTCTCTTCTTCTTCTTCTTCTTCTTCTTCTTCTTCTTCTTCTTCTTGCATATTTATAGATGACTCGCAATGGGCTTACACTAGAACGTTCATGAAGTGGGGGGGGGGGAAACATTCCCATTTCATCACTGCCACAATACATCTTACGGTGAAATTAGTAAATCAGCTGAGATGACAGTGAGTATCTACCACGCAAGCCCTCCAACCGCTCTCACCATACACCCGTCTTGCAGCTCTCATGTATAAGATAAACATATAATGGCAAATAACTATATAATATAACTAAATAAATAAATAAACATACAAACAAATAAACAAATAAACAAATAAATAAACAAATAAATAAATAAATAAATAAATAAATAAAGAAAGAAAGAAAGAAAGAGAAATTGAATAAATAAATAGATTAATAAATTATTAAAGCAACGTATTAAAGAGAGAGAGAGAGAGAGAGAGAGAGAGAGAGAGAGAGAGAGAGAGAGAGAGGAGAGAGAGAGAGAGAGAGTAAAAATGGGAATTATTTTTTTAATCTGTTTAAAGAACAACAGTCACATTGGCAATACTGCGAGCAGAAACCTCAATGACTACAAACTGGCAACACTGCATGCAAAAGCAAAACAAAAAACAAAATCACAAATGGAAATCGACGATTTCAATCGGCGGGCTGCGTTGGACGTCGTAAGAGGTGTACGCAGAGATGGATGGGAGCAAGGTCAGGTGTAATTGCATGTATGTACGCATGCGTGCGTGCGTGCTCTTGCTCAAAAGTGAAACACCGTTGCCAAACAACAGGTTTTGTCACGGTTCATTGGATAAGATCGTCTTGCGTCTGTAGTAACAAGCAGGTGGTATCAAATTAACAGTTGCCACCCACTGCAATCATCTTATAGTCAATAGAACTACGTTACCAGATCGACCTAAGATCATCCTCTTGAATTTGTAGAAACATGCTGGTAAACAGTTGCCACCATCTAAAGTCTGGATCTAGATATATGACAGAGGAAGGTAACATTGCTGGCGGTATCATGTGTAACCTCCCTAAGCAGTCTGGATATAGCCAAAAGACCAGCGTTGCCAGATAAATTTGTTTATTTATCAGTTATATATATATATATATATATATATATATATATATATATATATATATATATATATATATATATATATATATATATATATATTTTTGTTTTTTTTGTTTTTGTTTTTTTGTTTTTGTTTTTGTTTTGATGTGCACAAGTATAAATGGGTCAGAATAGATAATGGTAGATTAGTTGACAGAACATTATTGAATTATGTTGTGGAAAACTGGAGAGTGATTGAAAAGGTACTGAAAAAGAATGTACTGAGAGGAATTAGTGGTTAAATATCTGATCATTATTTAGTGGAAAGTAGAGTAAGAGTGGGAGAAAAGTAGAGAAAGAGGAGAAGAGGAAGAGAGGTGCTTAAAGTGAGTGAAATGATTAAGAAAGAAAAAGACTGATTATAAGGCTAGTCTGAGGAATGTGTAGAATGTAGTGAAAGAGGAAGTGGAAGAGGGAGTGGAAGAAGGTTGGGGTTGTTTCAAGGAGGAAGCTATGAAGTGTGCAGAGGCAGTGTGCGTGTTTGGAAGGAGAACAACAAGTGGAAGTAAAAGGAAGGGCAGTGAAGGGAGGAATGAGGAGGTGAGTGCAGTAGGGGATAAAAAAAAAAAACAGGCATTTGAGGTATGGTTATAGATAGGTAATGTAGAGACATATGAAAGGTAGTGCAAAAAGTAGGTAAGTGAAGCAAGTGTTGAGTGAGACAAAGAGAGAAGTGGATGTAAGGTTTGGTATTTGCTTGTCTAGAATTTTGAAAGGAATAAAAAGATGTTTTGGAAGGAAGTGATAAGAGGGCGGAGGGGTATTTCTGGTAGGGAGGAAAGGATGAAGGGAACAGTTGAGCAATGGCCAGTAGACGAAATAAAGGTGAGAGAGAGAGATGGGTTGAATTTCAAGGAACTGCTAAATGAGGAAGATGATAGAGAGGCAGAGATTGTGGCTGTGGGAAATGAATGAAAAAATGCCAATATTAGCTGAAGAAAATGATAGGGAAATAACAATAGAGG
>JAXCGZ010009696.1:0-2500 GCA_037179515.1 Halocaridina rubra | reverse complement strand
GATGTGACAAACTATCGTCCCATTTCCCTGCTACCCATTTTCTCTAAAATATTAGAAAAAATTGTTGCATGCCAACTTATGTCATATTTAGAATCAAATAGACTATTAAGTATTAACCAACATGGTTTCAGACCGAAACTTTCGACGGAAACTGCACTGCTTAAAGTTACGAATAGTATATATAATAATATAGATATGAAAAAAATATCTATGCTTGTATGTTTGGACTTATCAAAAGCCTCCGACAGTGTAAACCATGAAATTCTTTTAAGTAAATGTATTATCTTAAATATTGATCCAAGCTGGTTTAGCGAGTATCTATCTAATCGTAAACAGTCCATACGTCTTAACAACATTATCTCTGTGCCAAAAAATGTATCATTTGGTGTTCCACAGGGATCAGTACTTGGTCCTATCCTCTTCTCCATTTACGTAAATGATCTATCTTCTTTCATTTCTGACTGTCTAGTCGTACAATATGCAGATGACACTCAACTACTCCTTAGTGGTGATATTAATAATCTCAGAGCTAACTTTAAGAGCAGATAACACTCTGTCAAAAATTAAAACCTATTTCCAAGAAATTGGGCTGTTAATTAACGAAAGTAAAACACAGTTCATATTTATTGGTTCAAGGTTCCACATAGCACAAATTCCAGAAAGCACAACAATTAATTTTTGCGACAGTATTATCACACCTAGCAAAACAGTCAAAAACCTAGGAATTCACTTTGATAACCACATGTTGTTTGATTCCCACATAGATAAAGTATGCAAAAAGGTTACAGGAACATTAATGTACTTATCACGTATAAAAGACAATTTTGAGACTACCACTCGAATAACTGTTGTTGAATCTCTAGCCCTAAGTCACATTAATTACTGCACAGCTGTTTGGGGAGCTACCACTAAGACTCAGATAAACAGAATACAGAAGCTTATTAATTTTGCAGCTCGAGTTGCCCTGGGAGGAATAAGAAAATATGACCACATCACACCAGCTCTCAATAAACTTGGGTGGCTGCGGGCAGAAAATAAGGTCGCTTATGCTATTTATGTTTTTGTATTCAAAATTTTGGACCATCATTATCCTAACTGGCTATTTGATTTAAAAACAGTCATGGATATAAGGGGAACCAACACAAGACAGGGCAGTGAGCTCTTTATTCACAGAACAAACACAGAAGCAGGTTCAAAGATGATCACTATCAAAGGGCCAACACTCTGGAATAATATTCCAGAGCATCTTAAAAATGCATCCTCCTTCACAGCTTTCAAAGGCAAACTATATAGTTTTCTTTTGGACAAATAGTTGCTGCTCATTAAGAATTAATTATTCTCATTGTAAGGAAACAAATATGGAAATGATGCCGATAATAACGATCCTGTATCTAGTGGCATACTTACTACTTTATTATTAACATAATTGTTAACATTTTTATTACAGCATTATTATTTTCTATGAAAGCTACATTTAATTTAACTATATGTCTAACCCTCTTATTTATTAGTTTAATTACATGTCTACTTATAAGTTACTATTAATGTTGAATAACCATTGTACAAAATGGAAATAAATGATTGTTTGTTTGTTTGTTTGTTTGCTCTCTCTCTCTCTCTCTCTCTCTCTCTCTCTCTCTCTCTCTCTCTCTCTCTCTCTCTC
The DNA here is from genome assembly GCA_037179515.1 of Halocaridina rubra. Lineage (NCBI taxonomy): Eukaryota > Metazoa > Arthropoda > Malacostraca > Decapoda > Atyidae > Halocaridina > Halocaridina rubra. The sequence goes on along the minus strand of JAXCGZ010009696.1, from coordinate 837 downwards.
TCTCTCTCTCTCTCTCTCTCTCTCTCTCTTTCTTTAAAATTATATTCCTCCTTATTATGATGATTTATACGTCAAGTATCATTAGAAATGTCCCTCTGAAATAATTTATTCTCTAGATTATTCTTCCTCTTCCAGCTCTCCTGATGAGCAATACCCTTCTTTTTAAAAGAATAAATAAATAATATATATATATATATATATATATATATATATATATATATATATATATATATATATATATATATATATATATATATATATATATATATATATATATATATATACATATACACACATACACACCCCCTTTGTCATGCTTATTTTGTCAAAGATATTCTTCATTGCCAAATTTTCTCTTTCAGTAATTTTGTCACCAAGCTCTCTTTACCAGTAATCTTTCTCCTGGTTAGCATGAATCTCCGTAATCAAGGTCTCTCTTGCATTATAATTATTCATCTCAAGCTCTCCTTGTCTGATATCCCAGCCACCAAGCCCTCTCTTTCGTAAATATTTCACCCACCAAAACTCTCTTGTTTTTTAATATTCCTCCTTACTAACTACTGTATGTCAAAAATATTCCTCTTTGTGAAGCTTCCCTCATCCACAAGCTCTCTTTGTCAATAATATACCTCCTCTTCCAGATTTCATTTTTAGAAATATTCTTCCTTGCCAAGTTTTCGTCATTAATATTATTTCTCCATATAGAGCTCTCTTACTTCATTATACCAAGCTCTCTTCCGCACTAAAGTACTTCCCCATGAAGCTCTTTCTCATCAAGTTCTCTTCTACAATATCATACCTCAGCGTATGGGTCCTTTGTACTTTGATTTTTTCTGT